>OZ025823.1:0-228978 GCA_964019425.1 Flectonema sp. DT1601 | reverse complement strand
ACTCAGAAGAACCAACACAGCTTGATCATCAGGCAGTATTGAGAGCATTACAAGGATTTGGAGTACCAGCTCTATGGCTTGATAATCTTGCACAAACATTATTAGGTGAATCCCCTCGAGTCTCTCTTAGAGCTGCTTCATCAGTAGCTCGCCTCTACACACCACTCGCTTATGATCTTCTCGGTCCTGCATTCGTTGCATTTTGTTCAGAACCTGAAAGAGTTCGCACCTTCGTGTCTCTGCAGGCAAAACGCGGTTTAGATGTGGACCTCACTCGTTTCAATTCTTTAATTTCAGATGCTCAGTCAACACGCCAACAGCTACTCGACGCCATGAGACAAGTTCTTCGTTATAAAAAGTTACCCGGGGAAGTAACTCAACGATTGCTTTCACTTCAAGAATTCTATGAGCGAAGTCGAGAGGCACAAGAGGCAGCTAAGCCGAATTCATCTCCTCGGAGACTTGATAAAGTAAAAGAGCATTTCTTTCTCCTCAGACCGATTGAACTTTGCAGACTTGCCAATCAATGCGGACTACACGCAAAAGCTCTTCACTGGGCTGAAGCAGCATTGGTAGGCGATGCGGAAGGTGCAGAAATGATAGAGGCCAGTAGAAGTTTAGTAAAAGCCTCAAAAGTACTTCAAATACAAGGAGCAGAACAGGGAATCTTAGATAAGATATCAGAGCAGGCTGCAAAGCTACCGGAGTTACAAGAAGAAATGGGAATGTACAGCAGTGCGTTATCACAGTATGAAGAGGCTGGTAATTTAGCTGGAATCTTACGATGTCGTGATAATAGTGGTGATTGGAGAACTCTTCTCGAATCAACACTCCCGTTCTACAGAGAGGAAACAGATGCCTCGGTTGACTTAATTCACATCACACAATACGTTGCCAGATCAGCCTGGATCCTTGGGGAATGGGATGTTCTTCA
Organism: Flectonema sp. DT1601; assembly: GCA_964019425.1. Classification (NCBI taxonomy): domain Eukaryota; phylum Euglenozoa; class Diplonemea; order Diplonemida; family Diplonemidae; genus Flectonema; species Flectonema sp. DT1601. The sequence continues at coordinate 228,044 of OZ025823.1, read as the reverse complement.
AGATGCTGCAAATAATTTGTTAAAGAGTGGGAAAGAGAATGAGGGTACTCCCTATGCTGGTTTGGCTCACTTTTACAAAGCAGTTGCTGCCGTGAATAATAATAATTTCGACGAAGCTAAAATAGCAATATCGCAATGCAGACTCTGTCTTGACTGTGAACTTGCTGCTTCTCTTGGAGAAGGTTACCTGAGAGCATACAGCACATTAGTATCATTACAACAGGTTGCGGAACTTGATGAAATTATTTCATTTAAAGAGAACGGTTCGCATCCTGACACTCTGATAAAAATAAAAAAACTTTGGGAAAATCGACTCGTCAGCATGGAATCGAACTCCAGCATTCTACGGGGAACACTGCGGCAACGAAGTATAATAATCAACCCGATATCTGAACCAGAACCGTGGCTACAGTTCTGCAGGTCATGTTACAGCGCAAGAGAGTATCGCCAGGCCTCTGATGTATTAAGAATGTTATGCACTGTTAGAGAAGGTGATATTGATGGTCAATTCTTTAATGAAGTCTTAGAGAGAATTGGAAGTACAAGTAGCGAAGATGCAAACAAAATAAAATCAAAACCGGTTCCTCCAAGTGTGTTATTATCGATATTACGTTTTCAATGGAATCGAAATCCAACAAAAGATGTTGTTGAGAATGCGATTCGACTCGCGACTCTGATTTTTAGAAATGAGAAACTTTTTAATGATGAGGACACTTCTATTGAAGTGTTGGTTAGTATCAGCAGATGGTCTCAAGAACTTAAAGAAATTGACAGCAACGTCATCACCTCAATGACTGCCTGCGTGTGTCCTCCCGATACCAAATCATCACAATTCAAAATCACAGAAGTCATCTCACTCCAACATACTAAGTTCTGGCGTGAGTGGGGATTGTTACATCATAGTGCTGCTTTGCGTACTAATAATGCAGATTTCGTAAAACAAGCGATCTTTGCTTTCCTCAATTCGTTGAATTACGACAGCCCGGCAATCGCGTTTCCGATACTACTGAGACTGATGGATTTAGTATTCGCGTTCTCTAACAGTACTCACCCAGAGATTGAAGCAATCTGTCAACAACGACTTCCATCAGAAATATCACCATCTCTGTGGGTGACTGCAGTCACTCAGTTAGTAACAAGGTTAGGTTCTGGTACCACTGGTGCTTCTGCTATTGTCGAAGACGTCCTTACTGTTGCTGGTAGTGAATACCCTCATGCTGTAGTTTATGGATTATTACCTCATGTTCTTGATAATCGACTTGATGCTATTTCTGTTCTTAATCGAATTACTGCAAATCATAACAAGCTAGTTGGTGATGCTCTTCTCATCGCAAAGCAACTCGTAAAAGGAGCACTGTTACTATCAATGCGTTGGAAGATTGCTCTTGAAGAAGCCTATCGAAAGTACGATACTCCATTAGCAACTTTAAAAGTTCATTTTGATGAACTGCGAGAACTATCAGCAGCTGTGACCGCATCTGGTGGCAGCGTCACAGGAGATGTTACCTTAGACGACGTGGCGTTTATGAGTTGTGCGAATCAATTGTTTTCAGCAGAATACCACTGGAATAATGGTGAGATAAAGGAAGGTTGGAGAGATGCCATCACAGTTATGAATGAATACCTTCGACCAGTTAATAAAGAAATGTTACGTCGCGGTGTTACACTATCTCGAATTTCCCCAAAACTACTTGACAAGGCACCGTTTTCAATAGCTGTGCCTGGTTGTGCTGATCTGACGACTCCTCCATTAATTCAAAAGTTTGATAACATGTGTGTAGTCTTTGGTACGCAAACAGTTCCAAAAAAGATTAGCTTAATTGATACTGCTGGTAAGAAACATCATTTCCTTTTAAAAGGACACGAAGACCTCCGACTTGATCAACGTGTAATGCAAGTATTAGGACTCAGTAAAAACATCTTACGACGTGAGGGTGAGATAGCAGCAGATGATATCATTCAATTCACGGCAGTACCTCTCGGGAGAAATGTTGGTCTTCTTGGTTGGGTTGAAGGTGGTGAAGACTTAGGGACTGCCATTAAAGGTCAGAGACATGAATGTATGACAGGCTACGAAGATAAAATAATTCAAAAGGTACTTAAATCTCTTAAGAAAGACAGTCGCTGGGATGACTCACCCATCGCAAGCAAGACTCAAGCACTTGAAGCAGTCGCACGTGAAACAGACGGAGATGATCTACACAGAACTTTATGGTTAACAGCTGCTAATTCTGAGACTTGGTTAAATAGAAGAAATGGTTTTGTCAGATCACTGAGTGCGATGTCAATGGTAGGGTACGTCCTTGGTCTTGGAGATCGCCATCTTGGAAATATTCTTCTTCATCGTGAGACAGGTCGAATTATTCACATTGACTTCGGTGATTGTTTTGACGTTACTCGAAACCGTACAATGCACGCTGAGAAAGTTCCATTTCGTCTTACTCGACAACTTCGTCATGCAACTGGATTTGGTGGTGTTGGTGGTGTATTTCAACACACAGCTGCTTCAACTATGCAATCATTAAGAAAAGGTAAAGAGTTACTAATGGCTGTATTAGAAGCTTTTGTTAGAGATCCAATTATTGGTATGAATCCAACAGCTGCAAGAACTGCAGTCACTCGAATGTATCAAAAACTGACTGGAACTGAAGCTCCTCCAAACCCAACTGACGTCCCAAGCCAAATCCATCGACTGGTCGCTGAAGCTACTTCGCTTGACAATTTGTCTCAAGCATTCTCTGGATGGGAGCCTTGGATGTAGAACATGTCTGTTTCCTGACTGAGACAATATATTATATTTGCCACATCAAATTTCGCTTGTTTAATTAAAAAGGCATTTTCAGTTAAGTGTGTTGCTTCTTATTACAGCATGCATTACTGCTTTTAACCCCCGTTTTTTGTGAGAAACTAGAATTTTGAAAAAAAAGAAAAGAAAAAAAATAATAAAAGAATAAAAGAAACGTGTGGTTGTGAAATATAGAGAACAGCTTCGCTCAAAACGGTTTGTCCTTCGTTGGTTGTCAAGGGAGTACACAAGAAATCGCAGGCAAATTTTATTTGTTTATTTTATTTTTATTGAAGTAGAAAATTAACAACCAATTCCCCCTTACAACTCATCACTGAAATAACAGTGTGCGTGTCGTCTGTTCTCTGAGGATTCGTATCGTACAGCGAGAGAAAAAAAAAGTTTTTTTTTTCTCTTTCATTTAAATTGGGACGATCAGCCTGGCACTTTCATTGTCTTCTGGCGTTTTCCAACCTAATTGTCCCTCGGGCACGTTGTTTGTGTGAAGTGTACACTTCGGTGTACCATAAGAGAGTAGAATATATATTTTTCAAAAAAAAAAAAAAAAAAAAAACGTTCCTTTACCTATTGTTGTTGGGTTTCTTCGTATCTAATGTGTACCAACAACATGGCAACCATCTTCCCTAGCTGCCACTAAACAAGGTGGAAACATTTTTGGGAACTCTACCTCATAACGTGAAGTCATCAAGTGGTTGCCTGTTGGAATGCAAGCTGGTGCTGTTTTTTTTAGTATTTTAATTTTTTTTTTACTTCTCTCTTAAGGATAAATGACATGCGATCCAAGAACAGATTGACTTAATAAAATCAACTAATAAGATGGAAGTCTATTTTTCCTTTCCTGATACGAATTTTCCTACACTTAAATTTGAAGTGAATGAGACATCAGTCACAGAAGATGTACTAAAAGAAGCCTCAAAAGAGTGGGATATTGACTTGGATGGGTTGCAATTAATGTTCGTTTCTGAAGTACTTCCGAGTGATCAAAATTTATTGTCAATTGGGATTTCTGCTGAATCAGAGTTGCAAGTTATTAGAGAAAAACAAATATTTTGTAAAGAAGATTTTCAAATCGGAGATTTCGATAATTTATTCAAATCTAATCCAAACAAACTCTGTCTAATAGACGCCTCGACATTCACAGACGACGACGGTGTTCTTATAATAACGTTACCACAAATTATCAATAGAATTGCATTTACTAAAACAGAAGGTGTCACAAGGATTGGTCCTAAGTTTTTGTATCATTCAAACGTTCAATCAATATCATTAGAAGGGTTTGAGAACGTAACTTATGTGGGAAGATCGTTTCTTTGTGGATGTAATAGGTTACTCGGAATAGACTTAGCACCACTTCACAACGTGAAAAAGATAAAATCATTCTTCTTATGTGGATGTAGCCTTCTGAAGAGTCTCGATACTACTCCGTTTGGTAACTTAGAAAGTTTAGGTAATTCTTTTCTTCATGGTTGTACAAAACTACAATCAATATCATTTCCAACGACGTTGCCGCAGATTGCCAGGATAGGATCTGAGTTTTTGTGTTCTTGTTCTTCCCTGCAATCGATTGATTTATCGTCACTTATAAACGTAACGGAAATAAATTATTCATTTCTAGAATCTTGTTCGACACTAACAACGGTTGATCTTACGCCATTAAGTAACGTTACTGATATTGGAAATCTATTTCTGAGTGATTGTAGTTCACTTGTTTCCCTCTCTCTTGGAGGACTCACTTCTGTGGATCGAATCGGGAATAGTTTTTTAAAGAACTGCTTGTCGTTGACAGTACTAGATCTGAGTCCTTTAGTTCAAATACCAAGAATATCTGTTAGTGTTGTTGGATTCCTTGAAGGATGTCCAGCGTGTCCACCGAATGTGAGACAATTTTTAATGAATAACACGATGGTTGTTTTTAGTTAGTCACAAAAGTCAGTAGTCATCTAACCAAACTACTGCATCTTATTTTAATTCCCTCTCTGCATTGCGAATATAGCTAGCCAGTAATTGCTGGTTCTTGCTTAAGATGTGAAGCAGTCTTAGTCAGATGTTGAGGTTATTTGAATTCTGTTCTTTAAAATCCTTTTTCAAATAGATAACACAAAGTCCCTTACACAACAATGCCAGCAGGACTACCAGCACAGGGAGGAGCAGGTTACACTTTCGCCTTACCAGGAAACCAGGCATACAATATTCTACCAGGAAATTTATACCTACCTGCTCAGAACTCTGGGTACACTGTAACTTATCAGAAATCGTAGATGCTGAAGGCATTCCATTGAACGAACTGAAAGTAAAAGACCTCCGTCACTGCGTTTATATTTCTATCAGATAGAGAATAGACTCACCTCACACTCTACAGTAGCAACCACTACAGCGGTGTTGTTCCCTTGGTTGTTTGATTTATTTTCATTAAGCGGTTGGTAAAAAAAAAGGATTGGAAGGAAAAAAATTGAAAATTAACAACAAATTAAAAAAAAAAAAAGAAAAAGAAGGCAAAGAAAAAATCGCATCTACACTAAAAGTAATATTTTATTGTTGTAACTTTGCTGGATATTATTATATACTTAACATTACAACCAGTCGGTACGATATGTTGATCGAGGATTGTCGGCGTTACAACAGAAATTTATTATTAGATTGTTCATCCTTATTGTTTTTATTCCTCAGCTACACCTTTCTCTTACACAACCATGCCTGGACTCGGAATCAACGCCCCAAGACCTGGTGGATACGCATTCACTCTACCAGCAAACCAGAAGGTAGTGATCAACCCTGGAAATTTACAACTACCGGGCAATGCTGAGGGCTACTCCATCATTTACTCCAATTCTTCGTAAAGGTGATACGATGAAGGCGGAGGTGGGGGAAAAAAGAATTTAAAAAAAATAACGAAAACAAAAATACATCTTTAAAAAAAAAAAAAAAAAAAAAGTACACAAAAAAAAAAACTAAGAAACAAATAAAAAATTACAGCACGGGAAGACTATAAAAATAATATAACAAACCACAAGTACACTAAACTACTTATGTTTTAATGTAGTCTTCTTCGCTGTGATGCTATGAATTTGAACCGCGTGTCTGATTAATTTCCATTCCTTTTTTAAAAAAAAAACAGAACACACAATTATAAAATGAAAGTTGGCTGTCTTTTTACACCACAATAAGTTTTATGTTGAGATTTTTTTTTTTAAATTTTAAATTATTTTTAATCACTCTTTCAGAATGTAGTAATGAGAGGTGAAAATCAATTTCGAACTCGACGAGTCAATACCCTCGTCGCCCTTGTGGGTCTAGCCCTCTTGAGTTGTGCATTTATTGTGTTCGCAATTACATCGAACGTTGGAAGTGAGAAGCCCACATTAGAGAAAAGGATTCCGAATGAGTTAGTAAAAGTAAAGTCTGGTGAAGTTCTTGACGTGTGGAAGTTTAATGAAAAAGATATCAACGGAGTAGATGTTGATCTCAGAAAGTATTCCGGAATGGTTGCCGTCGTTTTAAATGTCGCGTCAAAGTGAGGATACACAAGTAGAGACTACAAGCAATTGCAAAGTCTCTACAGAAAGTATTCTCACAAAGGACTAATTATCCTTGCTTTCCCTTGTAATCAATTTGGTTCACAAGAGCCATGGAACGAAGCTGAAATTAAGAATTTTGTGACATCAAAATTTGGAGTTACATTTCCGATGTTCTCAAAGATTGACGTAAAAGGAACTCACCAATCCAACTTTTTCAATTCTTTGAAAGCAGCTGCGGGAGGAATAGAAATTGATTGGAACTTTGGAAAATTCTTAATTTCCCCAACAGGTGAGGTGCAATATTTTAAACCTGCAATCACACCAAATACCTTCGAAGAACAAATTAAAAAAATGCTCGAAGTTTAACAATGTATTCTTATATTTAACTGAAAACAATACAAACCGACGTTCGTCAACCAGCACTGTGACGGATAAGCTATTTTACACCTAATGAGGCTAACCTCACTATGTAAACTGCCATGATATGCCTGAGTGTATTAATCAAATGTCGGTTTTTGTTGTTTTCCTTTTTTTTTTTTTTTTTGTGAGATTCTGTTGTTTCTGTAGTCCACAGCATGATATTATTAATTCACATTCACAGGTAACGGCCATGATAATAGCCTTACTACTTGTTATATTTATTAAAGGAGGAAAGGTACCAGCTGAAGCATGCAGAGTCTACCAACATCATGACTGCAATCTGATCGAAGGATGTTTTTGGAAATTAAATAAATGTATTTCCATGTACGTGTGTAGTACTTTATCACGAGACAACTGCGACAGAACAAACGACTGCTCTTGGCTCGCAACAACATGTGTAGATAAGTGTGTATTGCATACGACTCGATTTAACTGTGTGAGTGACGCAGACTGCAAAATGGAGAATCACAAATGCGTGTCGTTAGTATTAGCAGATCCAAGAGACTCGACGTACTGCATGGGAAGAGGCGTGAGTTCTTCTCTCTCTGCCACATGCAGTTGTCGCGGATTCTACTCTGGGAGACAATGCGAATCATGTCCTGAATATTACGATCAACAACAATGTTTTAGATGTGTTGGGTATTTCGATCAACTCACCTTTACATGTCGTGATTGCTTTGATAAAGACTGCCCATCTCACAGTACAGCAGTTGGAGTTGGAACATTATTAGATCCTGGCTGTAAGTGTGAAGCGAGTTGTAATTGCTTACCAAACTCCACACTTTCAAAGAACCAATCGCTGACCAGCTGTACCTGTAATTGCAAAGATGGTTTTGCAGGTTTTTCGTGTGAAAAGTGTGCTGACGGATTTTCGAATTTCCCAAACTGTGAACTGTGTACCTGCCAAATCAAGAATGCTATTCCAACAGTATTAAATAACACTTGTGACTGTAGTAATTGTGATGTCGGTTATAAAACTCCATGTGATCAATGTCAAACAGGATATGGGAGGTACCCAAATTGTATCAAATGCGATGAGTGTGCAGTACTCCACTCAACAGGCATCCCAAACAGTGACTGCACATGTACCTGCCTAGAAAGGTACGCAGGTATAACTTGTAACAGTTGTGATGTTGGTAGTGTCAATTATCCAAATTGTGTACCCGACTGCTCTGGGTTTTGTAGTCAAATCGGTTCCGACGACATTGGAATATTTGACACCACATCAAATACTTGTAAGTGTAATTGTCGAGAGCGCTACTCTGGAGATCGTTGCAGTGAGTGCTCTCCCTGTCTGAATGATAACTATTCCCCGGCAACTATTAATAATAATTGTGAATGTCGATGTGTTGATGGGCTTTCTGGTGAATTATGTGATAAGATCGATTGTACTTTAAAATGTGAAAACAATGGAACTATCTCAACAACGAGCTGTGTATGTGAGTGTGGAGAACAGTACGGAGGAGACATCTGTGATGAGTGTAGTAAGAATTTAACGAACTACCCGCTTTGTGTCTTACCAGTTGAACCAGAAATAATAAACACTAACGACACTGATGATAACAATAACAATGAAACTTTTTCAGAAGTAGAATCTTTTATATCGAATGACACTCGAAGACCAGTCGATGAAGATATTCAAAAGAGAGCAACTCAATCAGGTCTGATTGGATCATTAGCTGGAAGTAGTTCACTCTTACAAGGAAGTCGATTAGTTGTTGTAAGTACTCTCTGTGCTGATACTGACATCTTGCGAGCTTCACCTGTTCGGTTTAGTCTTGGTAAGTCAAGAGATTCGAGTATAATTGGAGTTCTAACAATTAATATTTTATTCGTTGCTGTCATATTCCTTATTCACTTTATCTTATCAAGAATGTACTCTCCAGCTAGGGTTATGTTTCCATATTTGTCATTCATCCCTTGGATGTTTTCTTTTGATAGTATAGCAGTCACGTCTTTGAAATTAATTGTTTCTGGTTCTGCTTTCCATCACCGATTGTACGGAGTCGGTTCATTTTTAATATTTAATGTTGGACTTGTTGCGACTACCCTGCTAGTGAACGGTTCTCTTCCGAAGGGTTGTACTTACTTTATTCCGAAGATTAGAGACAGTGCTACCCGTTGTTATGTTCTTGGATTAGGAGAATGGGTTTCTATATCAGGGGATCAACGAGTTCGTTCCTGGGGGATATTATTTGAGATGTACAGACCTGGATTCGCACTCTTTGCAGTAGTAGAACAGTGTTTACTAATAGTTGTGTCTGCTGTCAAAGTTGTTGAAGCAGAAGACATGCCGACATGTGAAGTTCTCGCAGGCATTCTTTGTGGAACTTTTGTGTTCACTGCAATCGCTGCATTGGTTTTAGCTCCGTGGGCTGCTCGACTTGACATTCACTTCACTGTTACTGTCTCGATAGTTATTTCTATCGCATGCCTCTTTCTTATTATCGGCTTTCACTCTGGAGACCGTGAGAATGGTGCTTTTGCTAAAGCTAACGCCCTTCTTGATATCTTGAGTTGGGTAATCTTTATCAAAGCTTGTATTGATCCTTGTTTGTTGTTGTATGTCGAATGGTCTCGTCGTCCAAGATTGCAGAGAAAGCTAAATATTGACGTGAGAAGAAAGTCTGTTGAAGTTACTTTGATTGAAGACGATGATGTCTCGGGTACTCAAATGGAAGCTATGTGTTTATCGGAAGATGAAGGAGGTGGGTACGGAGGAGGTGATAACACTGTAGTCTCATCAGTGGCTTCCCGATGGATTCTTCGATCTCCTATGGCAGGAAGTATCTTCCCATTCAGCACTGTACCTAGTTCAACACACACAACAGATAGCAGTACTCCAAAACATGACTCACCTCGCATATCCACTCCAGGTTCTGCTTGCTCCCTTTAACGATTACCCGCCTTTCAGTTTGCTTAATTGTTTACTGACTGTCGCCGTGGCTGCTTTTTAGTATTTCTCTACTTTATGACTTCATTCTGTTTGTATTCTGTTGTTCGATAAAATCAGTTTTTTTCAAGTGCCATTCCGCCTTGCTATTAACATTTACATGTTACCTTATTTATTATATTGTCTGTGTGGTGTTTTATTGGCTTTAAAATATTTGTTTCATAGGTAACTAGACTGACATGTCAGAGATAGGAAGAGTTCGTAAATGGGATGAACACACAGGGAAGGGAATTATTGAGGCTGAAGATGGGGATCAGTTCCAGGCCACTCGCAGTGGATGCAGCGGAGGAAGTTTAGTTGTTGGTTTGGAAGTTGAATTTAAAAGAGAAGGAAATCAAGCAATATCAATAAAAGGAACTGGAGCTACAACAAAAGGCAATGCCGGAGCAGCGAAAGTAGCAGCACGTGAAGCAGCAAGAGCAGAAGCTGAAACAACAAACTTAGAAGGTCTTGTTGTACAGTGGAATGAGTTGCTTGGAAAGGGAAGAATTGAATACGCAAAAGGAGTCGTCTCAGTTATGAGAAATGATATCGCAGACAAAGGATCACTTGTAGTTGATGAGGAAGTTACATTTAGTCTCTCAGGAGATGGACACGGTGATCTGCACGCTATAAACGTAACAGGTGAAGCTGTTGTTCCAGCTGGATCACTTGTCAACGACCCGGGTAATCTCAAAGGACTTAAGACTGGTCTCGTTGCTCAGTGGTCTGGTGTTAGAAAGTCGGGATCTATTAATTGGAAATCAAAAACTATCCCAGTCGAAAGCAGCACTTTCAATTTAATAGTCGGCGCTGAGATTTCCTTCGAAATCAAACAAACTGCAGATGGAGAACTCTCCGCCTACAACTGCAGTGGTATTGCAGTGCAGCCAGTTGTTGTATGAATCTATTTTTTGTTTAATATTTCTACTTGTCAATTACTCAACTCTGAGAAAAATAAAAATACTACCAACAGCTAACTCGTCAAGTCTCTTCCAATCTTCGATCGATGAAATTCATGAAGAGAAAAGAAGAAGAGAAAGAACGTCAAGTAATGCAACAACGTGCATTAAAAGAAAGAGAAGACGTTGATGCTACGCACCAGAAGATGAGAGCTTCGGGAATGATGAATAATAATGTATGTGTGATTGTTGTAATTTTTTCGTGTCATAAAAATGAGAGGATGCCAAAATTAGGGCACCGTTTTTAGTGCAAGGTAGGTCACAATCCCTATGTGGTTGGAATGCGTATTATGATACTTTTACAACTACTTTGTGTACTTAGTAACTCCTCCTCCAGCATTTCGTTTTGACGTCATACTTCGAATGAAGGAAGCGTCGCCCCGACGTCAGCTACTTCATTTTTGCAAGTAGTTGTCTGCGTTGACTATTTCAAACAAATAAACAGATTCGAGTAGTAGTTTCTGATGATATGCCGATTGATTGTCACGCTCAGGGAAAGCGAAAGTTTGGTAATATCGATCCACCACGAGCAAAGATTGACATCAGCGCCCCCGCTCCAACAGATACAACTGCAGCGAAGAAGAAGAATGTTCGATACACGATGGGCAGAGAAGCCATAGACAAAAAAGAAACTCGCGAAGAAAAATCATTCGGAACCGCAAAGGGCAGCAGTGCAAAGCGAAAGCAGCCAATTAAAAAAAGGAAGAAGAGACCAAAGCGTGCTGAGTAGACCACAATCTAAGCAACGGAGGACTTTCTTTTGGGTGTCCCTATAGAGGCCATCTTTCTCGCTGACACCGACTACAGGCTATGAGCAACTCATTTACGGGGATAATATTATCCTAACAGAATTATCAATTATTTATCTCCTTATCTGATATGTGTTGTTAGTACACATCGTACATAACTTTACTCAAATGCTTCAACTGAAGAAGAAACAAAAGGTGATTAGTAAATTAGATACAACAAGCGACAAGCCGTGTTATTTCTTTTTATTCACAGTTTCCATTTATTCTCAAAAAACACACAAAAACGATGGATGTTATCAAGAAGTTTGACGCTGCCGAAGAACGTGAAGATGTCAACGGCATGTGCGAACTGTGCACTGAAGACATCCTCTTCGAGAACCCGGAATGGGTGACGAAGAACAAAGCAGATTTCAAGATGAAAATGAAGAAGGAGTTTGCCAACGACACGACCAAGTTTTCGGACGTTAAACCGTGGGTAGAAGAAGAGGTCGGTAAGAAGTACAGTCGTACGATGAAAGTGAAGGCGATGATGGGACTGGTTTCCATAAAGCTTCAGCAGACCTACAGTCTGAACAACGAGGGTCAGATCAAATCAATAATCATGAAGAAGATCTAGAGCATCCGAGAGTCTCTTTTTTGTTGTTGTTTTCTTTATTTTATTGTGTTTCGCCATTCCAGTTCTCTTTTTCTGTACTGGCGGCATTCCTTTTTTTTCAATATTGTTCTTTTTAATTATTATTATTATTATTATGATTGAACACTGGTCTCCTTCGCGTCGAGTAGTGCTTTTATCAATGTAGACAAGTGAACCCGAAATCGTATGATGAGGGTACTTGGTGATTATGTGAGTTCTTACAAAAGAAACAACTGATTGTGTTTGTGCAGCAAGGTTTCCCACCCATTCCAGGGAAAACCTTGCATTCTGTTATTTATTATGTTCGCCATTGCCGCAATGCTGCGCTTGGCTTTGTTTCCCAAATCGAAATGAAAATTGAAACTTATCCAGAGGGCACCTACTGCTGACCTGTCGCGGTGTCAGCCAGCCTTCCTTCCCTCCAACTAACTTAATTATATTGTTTCGTTGCATTCTTTTGCACACATCAAAACACACACAACCGTTTTGTGTGCACGTTTTGTCATCCCCTGTGAGTACGGAAATCCTTTCAGGCGACCGTCACGTCACAGTCTTCCTTGAATCCGATGTGTCTTCTCATGGACATATTGTGCTCCTCTCTTTAAAATGATCTGTTCTCCCTTTTTTAGTGGAGATCTAGTTTTTGGTGTGTTGTTTTAAGCTTGTTGATAAAATTGCCATTCTTTCCACATCATCGCAAAAGGGGAATATGTACGGTTAGTTGGAGTTGCAAAAGACAGCGACTTGTAATTCTGGAGATGAGAACGATTACAATTCCAAGCTTGTCTTTCTGTCCCAGAGTTTTGTTTGGTGTTATCGTTTTTATGGATTCTATTTGTTTTCACAGTTTCCCTTTTATTCTCAAAAAACACACAAAAACGATGGATGTTATCAAGAAGTTTGACGCTGCCGAAGAACGTGAAGATGTCAACGGCATGTGCGAACTGTGCACTGAAGACATCCTCTTCGAGAACCCGGAATGGGTGACGAAGAACAAAGCAGATTTCAAGATGAAAATGAAGAAGGAGTTTGCCAACGACACGACCAAGTTTTCGGACGTTAAACCGTGGGTAGAAGAAGAGGTCGGTAAGAAGTACAGTCGTACGATGAAAGTGAAGGCGATGATGGGACTGGTTTCCATAAAGCTTCAGCAGACCTACAGTCTGAACAACGAGGGTCAGATCAAATCAATAATCATGAAGAAGATCTAGAGCATCCGAGAGTCTCTTTTTTGTTGTTGTTTTCTTTATTTTATTGTGTTTCGCCATTCCAGTTCTCTTTTTCTGTACTGGCGGCATTCCTTTTTTTTCAATATTGTTCTTTTTAATTATTATTATTATTATTATGATTGAACACTGGTCTCCTTCGCGTCGAGTAGTGCTTTTATCAATGTAGACAAGTGAACCCGAAATCGTATGATGAGGGTACTTGGTGATTATGTGAGTTCTTACAAAAGAAACAACTGATTGTGTTTGTGCAGCAAGGTTTCCCACCCATTCCAGGGAAAACCTTGCATTCTGTTATTTATTATGTTCGCCATTGCCGCAATGCTGCGCTTGGCTTTGTTTCCCAAATCGAAATGAAAATTGAAACTTATCCAGAGGGCACCTACTGCTGACCTGTCGCGGTGTCAGCCAGCCTTCCTTCCCTCCAACTAACTTAATTATATTGTTTCGTTGCATTCTTTTGCACACATCAAAACACACACAACCGTTTTGTGTGCACGTTTTGTCATCCCCTGTGAGTACGGAAATCCTTTCAGGCGACCGTCACGTCACAGTCTTCCTTGAATCCGATGTGTCTTCTCATGGACATATTGTGCTCCTCTCTTTAAAATGATCTGTTCTCCCTTTTTTAGTGGAGATCTAGTTTTTGGTGTGTTGTTTTAAGCTTGTTGATAAAATTGCCATTCTTTCCACATCATCGCAAAAGGGGAATATGTACGGTTAGTTGGAGTTGCAAAAGACAGCGACTTGTAATTCTGGAGATGAGAACGATTACAATTCCAAGCTTGTCTTTCTGTCCCAGAGTTTTGTTTGGTGTTATCGTTTTTATGGATTCTATTTGTTTTCACAGTTTCCCTTTTATTCTCAAAAAACACACAAAAACGATGGATGTTATCAAGAAGTTTGACGCTGCCGAAGAACGTGAAGATGTCAACGGCATGTGCGAACTGTGCACTGAAGACATCCTCTTCGAGAACCCGGAATGGGTGACGAAGAACAAAGCAGATTTCAAGATGAAAATGAAGAAGGAGTTTGCCAACGACACGACCAAGTTTTCGGACGTTAAACCGTGGGTAGAAGAAGAGGTCGGTAAGAAGTACAGTCGTACGATGAAAGTGAAGGCGATGATGGGACTGGTTTCCATAAAGCTTCAGCAGACCTACAGCCTGAACAACGAGGGTCAGATCAAATCAATAATCATGAAGAAGATCTAGAGCATCCGAGAGTCTCTTTTTTGTTGTTGTTTTCTTTATTTTTCGCCATTCCAGTTCTCTTTTTCTCTACTGGTGGCATTCCTTTTTTTTTAATATTGTTCTTTTTAATTATTATTATTATTATTTTGATTGAACACTGCTCCCCTTCGCGTCGAGTAGTGCTTTTATCAATGTAGACAAGTGAACCCGAAATCGTATGATGAGGGTACTTGGTGATTATGTGAGTTCTTACAAAAGAAACAACTGATTGTGTTTGTGCAGCAAGGTTTCCCACCCATTCCAGGGAAAACCTTGCATTCTGTTATTTATTATGTTCGCCATTGCCGCAATGCTGCGCTTGGCTTTGTTTCCCAAATCGAAATGAAAATTGAAACTTATCCAGAGGGCACCTACTGCTGACCTGTCGCGGTGTCAGCCAGCCTTCCTACCCTCCAACTAACTTAATTATATTGTTTCGTTGCATTCTTTTGCACACATCAAAACACACACAACCGTTTTGTGTGCACGTTTTGTCATCCCCTGTGAGTACGGAAATCCTTTCAGGCGACCGTCACGTCACAGTCTTCCTTGAATCCGATGTGTCTTCTCATGGACATATTGTGCTCCTCTCTTTAAAATGATCTGTTCTCCCTTTTTTAGTGGAGATCTAGTTTTTGGTGTGTTGTTTTAAGCTTGTTGATAAAATTGCCATTCTTTCCACATCATCGCAAAAGGGGAATATGTACGGTTAGTTGGAGTTGCAAAAGACAGCGACTTGTAATTCTGGAGATGAGAACGATTACAATTCCAAGCTTGTCTTTCTGTCCCAGAGTTTTGTTTGGTGTTATCGTTTTTATGGATTCTATTTGTTTTCACAGTTTCCCTTTTATTCTCAAAAAACACACAAAAACGATGGATGTTATCAAGAAGTTTGACGCTGCCGAAGAACGTGAAGATGTCAACGGCATGTGCGAACTGTGCACTGAAGACATCCTCTTCGAGAACCCGGAATGGGTGACGAAGAACAAAGCAGATTTCAAGATGAAAATGAAGAAGGAGTTTGCCAACGACACGACCAAGTTTTCGGACGTTAAACCGTGGGTAGAAGAAGAGGTCGGTAAGAAGTACAGTCGTACGATGAAAGTGAAGGCGATGATGGGACTGGTTTCCATAAAGCTTCAGCAGACCTACAGCCTGAACAACGAGGGTCAGATCAAATCAATAATCATGAAGAAGATCTAGAGCATCCGAGAGTCTCTTTTTTGTTGTTGTTTTCTTTATTTTTCGCCATTCCAGTTCTCTTTTTCTCTACTGGTGGCATTCCTTTTTTTTTAATATTGTTCTTTTTAATTATTATTATTATTATTTTGATTGAACACTGCTCCCCTTCGCGTCGAGTAGTGCTTTTATCAATGTAGACAAGTGAACCCGAAATCGTATGATGAGGGTACTTGGTGATTATGTGAGTTCTTACAAAAGAAACAACTGATTGTGTTTGTGCAGCAAGGTTTCCCACCCATTCCAGGGAAAACCTTGCATTCTGTTATTTATTATGTTCGCCATTGCCGCAATGCTGCGCTTGGCTTTGTTTCCCAAATCGAAATGAAAATTGAAACTTATCCAGAGGGCACCTACTGCTGACCTGTCGCGGTGTCAGCCAGCCTTCCTACCCTCCAACTAACTTAATTATATTGTTTCGTTGCATTCTTTTGCACACATCAAAACACACACAACCGTTTTGTGTGCACGTTTTGTCATCCCCTGTGAGTACGGAAATCCTTTCAGGCGACCGTCACGTCACAGTCTTCCTTGAATCCGATGTGTCTTCTCATGGACATATTGTGCTCCTCTCTTTAAAATGATCTGTTCTCCCTTTTTTAGTGGAGATCTAGTTTTTGGTGTGTTGTTTTAAGCTTGTTGATAAAATTGCCATTCTTTCCACATCATCGCAAAAGGGGAATATGTACGGTTAGTTGGAGTTGCAAAAGACAGCGACTTGTAATTCTGGAGATGAGAACGATTACAATTCCAAGCTTGTCTTTCTGTCCCAGAGTTTTGTTTGGTGTTATCGTTTTTATGGATTCTATTTGTTTTCACAGTTTCCCTTTTATTCTCAAAAAACACACAAAAACGATGGATGTTATCAAGAAGTTTGACGCTGCCGAAGAACGTGAAGATGTCAACGGCATGTGCGAACTGTGCACTGAAGACATCCTCTTCGAGAACCCGGAATGGGTGACGAAGAACAAAGCAGATTTCAAGATGAAAATGAAGAAGGAGTTTGCCAACGACACGACCAAGTTTTCGGACGTTAAACCGTGGGTAGAAGAAGAGGTCGGTAAGAAGTACAGTCGTACGATGAAAGTGAAGGCGATGATGGGACTGGTTTCCATAAAGCTTCAGCAGACCTACAGCCTGAACAACGAGGGTCAGATCAAATCAATAATCATGAAGAAGATCTAGAGCATCCGAGAGTCTCTTTTTTGTTGTTGTTTTCTTTATTTTTCGCCATTCCAGTTCTCTTTTTCTCTACTGGTGGCATTCCTTTTTTTTTAATATTGTTCTTTTTAATTATTATTATTATTATTTTGATTGAACACTGCTCCCCTTCGCGTCGAGTAGTGCTTTTATCAATGTAGACAAGTGAACCCGAAATCGTATGATGAGGGTACTTGGTGATTATGTGAGTTCTTACAAAAGAAACAACTGATTGTGTTTGTGCAGCAAGGTTTCCCACCCATTCCAGGGAAAACCTTGCATTCTGTTATTTATTATGTTCGCCATTGCCGCAATGCTGCGCTTGGCTTTGTTTCCCAAATCGAAATGAAAATTGAAACTTATCCAGAGGGCACCTACTGCTGACCTGTCGCGGTGTCAGCCAGCCTTCCTACCCTCCAACTAACTTAATTATATTGTTTCGTTGCATTCTTTTGCACACATCAAAACACACACAACCGTTTTGTGTGCACGTTTTGTCATCCCCTGTGAGTACGGAAATCCTTTCAGGCGACCGTCACGTCACAGTCTTCCTTGAATCCGATGTGTCTTCTCATGGACATATTGTGCTCCTCTCTTTAAAATGATCTGTTCTCCCTTTTTTAGTGGAGATCTAGTTTTTGGTGTGTTGTTTTAAGCTTGTTGATAAAATTGCCATTCTTTCCACATCATCGCAAAAGGGGAATATGTACGGTTAGTTGGAGTTGCAAAAGACAGCGACTTGTAATTCTGGAGATGAGAACGATTACAATTCCAAGCTTGTCTTTCTGTCCCAGAGTTTTGTTTGGTGTTATCGTTTTTATGGATTCTATTTGTTTTCACAGTTTCCCTTTTATTCTCAAAAAACACACAAAAACGATGGATGTTATCAAGAAGTTTGACGCTGCCGAAGAACGTGAAGATGTCAACGGCATGTGCGAACTGTGCACTGAAGACATCCTCTTCGAGAACCCGGAATGGGTGACGAAGAACAAAGCAGATTTCAAGATGAAAATGAAGAAGGAGTTTGCCAACGACACGACCAAGTTTTCGGACGTTAAACCGTGGGTAGAAGAAGAGGTCGGTAAGAAGTACAGTCGTACGATGAAAGTGAAGGCGATGATGGGACTGGTTTCCATAAAGCTTCAGCAGACCTACAGCCTGAACAACGAGGGTCAGATCAAATCAATAATCATGAAGAAGATCTAGAGCATCCGAGAGTCTCTTTTTTGTTGTTGTTTTCTTTATTTTTCGCCATTCCAGTTCTCTTTTTCTCTACTGGTGGCATTCCTTTTTTTTTAATATTGTTCTTTTTAATTATTATTATTATTATTTTGATTGAACACTGCTCCCCTTCGCGTCGAGTAGTGCTTTTATCAATGTAGACAAGTGAACCCGAAATCGTATGATGAGGGTACTTGGTGATTATGTGAGTTCTTACAAAAGAAACAACTGATTGTGTTTGTGCAGCAAGGTTTCCCACCCATTCCAGGGAAAACCTTGCATTCTGTTATTTATTATGTTCGCCATTGCCGCAATGCTGCGCTTGGCTTTGTTTCCCAAATCGAAATGAAAATTGAAACTTATCCAGAGGGCACCTACTGCTGACCTGTCGCGGTGTCAGCCAGCCTTCCTACCCTCCAACTAACTTAATTATATTGTTTCGTTGCATTCTTTTGCACACATCAAAACACACACAACCGTTTTGTGTGCACGTTTTGTCATCCCCTGTGAGTACGGAAATCCTTTCAGGCGACCGTCACGTCACAGTCTTCCTTGAATCCGATGTGTCTTCTCATGGACATATTGTGCTCCTCTCTTTAAAATGATCTGTTCTCCCTTTTTTAGTGGAGATCTAGTTTTTGGTGTGTTGTTTTAAGCTTGTTGATAAAATTGCCATTCTTTCCACATCATCGCAAAAGGGGAATATGTACGGTTAGTTGGAGTTGCAAAAGACAGCGACTTGTAATTCTGGAGATGAGAACGATTACAATTCCAAGCTTGTCTTTCTGTCCCAGAGTTTTGTTTGGTGTTATCGTTTTTATGGATTCTATTTGTTTTCACAGTTTCCCTTTTATTCTCAAAAAACACACAAAAACGATGGATGTTATCAAGAAGTTTGACGCTGCCGAAGAACGTGAAGATGTCAACGGCATGTGCGAACTGTGCACTGAAGACATCCTCTTCGAGAACCCGGAATGGGTGACGAAGAACAAAGCAGATTTCAAGATGAAAATGAAGAAGGAGTTTGCCAACGACACGACCAAGTTTTCGGACGTTAAACCGTGGGTAGAAGAAGAGGTCGGTAAGAAGTACAGTCGTACGATGAAAGTGAAGGCGATGATGGGACTGGTTTCCATAAAGCTTCAGCAGACCTACAGCCTGAACAACGAGGGTCAGATCAAATCAATAATCATGAAGAAGATCTAGAGCATCCGAGAGTCTCTTTTTTGTTGTTGTTTTCTTTATTTTTCGCCATTCCAGTTCTCTTTTTCTCTACTGGTGGCATTCCTTTTTTTTTAATATTGTTCTTTTTAATTATTATTATTATTATTTTGATTGAACACTGCTCCCCTTCGCGTCGAGTAGTGCTTTTATCAATGTAGACAAGTGAACCCGAAATCGTATGATGAGGGTACTTGGTGATTATGTGAGTTCTTACAAAAGAAACAACTGATTGTGTTTGTGCAGCAAGGTTTCCCACCCATTCCAGGGAAAACCTTGCATTCTGTTATTTATTATGTTCGCCATTGCCGCAATGCTGCGCTTGGCTTTGTTTCCCAAATCGAAATGAAAATTGAAACTTATCCAGAGGGCACCTACTGCTGACCTGTCGCGGTGTCAGCCAGCCTTCCTACCCTCCAACTAACTTAATTATATTGTTTCGTTGCATTCTTTTGCACACATCAAAACACACACAACCGTTTTGTGTGCACGTTTTGTCATCCCCTGTGAGTACGGAAATCCTTTCAGGCGACCGTCACGTCACAGTCTTCCTTGAATCCGATGTGTCTTCTCATGGACATATTGTGCTCCTCTCTTTAAAATGATCTGTTCTCCCTTTTTTAGTGGAGATCTAGTTTTTGGTGTGTTGTTTTAAGCTTGTTGATAAAATTGCCATTCTTTCCACATCATCGCAAAAGGGGAATATGTACGGTTAGTTGGAGTTGCAAAAGACAGCGACTTGTAATTCTGGAGATGAGAACGATTACAATTCCAAGCTTGTCTTTCTGTCCCAGAGTTTTGTTTGGTGTTATCGTTTTTATGGATTCTATTTGTTTTCACAGTTTCCCTTTTATTCTCAAAAAACACACAAAAACGATGGATGTTATCAAGAAGTTTGACGCTGCCGAAGAACGTGAAGATGTCAACGGCATGTGCGAACTGTGCACTGAAGACATCCTCTTCGAGAACCCGGAATGGGTGACGAAGAACAAAGCAGATTTCAAGATGAAAATGAAGAAGGAGTTTGCCAACGACACGACCAAGTTTTCGGACGTTAAACCGTGGGTAGAAGAAGAGGTCGGTAAGAAGTACAGTCGTACGATGAAAGTGAAGGCGATGATGGGACTGGTTTCCATAAAGCTTCAGCAGACCTACAGCCTGAACAACGAGGGTCAGATCAAATCAATAATCATGAAGAAGATCTAGAGCATCCGAGAGTCTCTTTTTTGTTGTTGTTTTCTTTATTTTTCGCCATTCCAGTTCTCTTTTTCTCTACTGGTGGCATTCCTTTTTTTTTAATATTGTTCTTTTTAATTATTATTATTATTATTTTGATTGAACACTGCTCCCCTTCGCGTCGAGTAGTGCTTTTATCAATGTAGACAAGTGAACCCGAAATCGTATGATGAGGGTACTTGGTGATTATGTGAGTTCTTACAAAAGAAACAACTGATTGTGTTTGTGCATTCTGTTATTTATTATGTTCGCCATTGCCGCAATGCTGCGCTTGGCTTTGTTTCCCAAATCGAAATGAAAATTGAAACTTATCCAGAGGGCACCTACTGCTGACCTGTCGCGGTGTCAGCCAGCCTTCCTTCCCTCCAACTAACTTAATTATATTGTTTCGTTGCACTCTTTCTGCACACATCAAAACACACACAACGGTTTTGTGTGCACGTTTTGTCATCCCCTGTGAGTACGGAAATCCTTTCAGGCGACCGTCACGTCACAGTCTTCCTTGAATCCGATGTGTCTTCTCATGGACATATTGTGCTCCTCTCTTTAAAATGATCTGTTCTCCCTTTTTTAGTGGAGATCTAGTTTTTGGTGTGTTGTTTTAAGCTTGTTGATAAAATTGCCATTCTTTCCACATCATCGCAAAAGGGGAATATGTACGGTTAGTTGGAGTTGCAAAAGACAGCGACTTGTAATTCTGGAGATGAGAACGATTTCAATTCCAAGCTCGTCTTTCTGTCCAGAGTTTTGTTTGGTGTTATCGTTTTTATGGATTCTATTTGTTTTCACAGTTTCCCTTTTATTCTCAAAAAACACACAAAAACGATGGATGTTATCAAGAAGTTTGACGCTGCCGAAGAACGTGAAGATGTCAACGGCATGTGCGAACTGTGCACTGAAGACATCCTCTTCGAGAACCCGGAATGGGTGACGAAGAACAAAGCAGATTTCAAGATGAAAATGAAGAAGGAGTTTGCCAACGACACGACCAAGTTTTCGGACGTTAAACCGTGGGTAGAAGAAGAGGTCGGTAAGAAGTACAGTCGTACGATGAAAGTGAAGGCGATGATGGGACTGGTTTCCATAAAGCTTCAGCAGACCTACAGCCTGAACAACGAGGGTCAGATCAAATCAATAATCATGAAGAAGATCTAGAGCATCCGAGAGTCTCTTTTTTGTTGTTGTTTTCTTTATTTTTCGCCATTCCAGTTCTCTTTTTCTCTACTGGTGGCATTCCTTTTTTTTTAATATTGTTCTTTTTAATTATTATTATTATTATTTTGATTGAACACTGCTCCCCTTCGCGTCGAGTAGTGCTTTTATCAATGTAGACAAGTGAACCCGAAATCGTATGATGAGGGTACTTGGTGATTATGTGAGTTCTTACAAAAGAAACAACTGATTGTGTTTGTGCAGCAAGGTTTCCCACCCATTCCAGGGAAAACCTTGCATTCTGTTATTTATTATGTTCGCCATTGCCGCAATGCTGCGCTTGGCTTTGTTTCCCAAATCGAAATGAAAATTGAAACTTATCCAGAGGGCACCTACTGCTGACCTGTCGCGGTGTCAGCCAGCCTTCCTTCCCTCCAACTAACTTAATTATATTGTTTCGTTGCACTCTTTCTGCACACATCAAAACACACACAACGGTTTTGTGTGCACGTTTTGTCATCCCCTGTGAGTACGGAAATCCTTTCAGGCGACCGTCACGTCACAGTCTTCCTTGAATCCGATGTGTCTTCTCATGGACATATTGTGCTCCTCTCTTTAAAATGATCTGTTCTCCCTTTTTTTAGTGGAGATCTAGTTTTTGGTGTGTTGTTTTAAGCTTGTTGATAAAATTGCCATTCTTTCCACATCATCGCAAAAGGGGAATATGTACGGTTAGTTGGAGTTGCAAAAGACAGCGACTTGTAATTCTGGAGATGAGAACGATTTCAATTCCAAGCTCGTCTTTCTGTCCCAGAGTTTCGTTTGGTGTTATCGTTTTTATGGATTCTATTTGTTTTCACAGTTTCCCTTTTATTCTCAAAAAACACGCAAAAACGATGGATGTCATCAAGAAGTTTGAAGCTGCTGAAAAACGTAAGGATATCAACGGCATGTGTGAACTGTGCACTGAAGAAGTCCACTTTCAAACCCCCAAGTGGGAGACGAAGAACAAGAAAGACCTCATGGCTAGAATGAAGAAAGAGTACACTGAAGACTCAACAAAGTTTTATGGTGAGACACCGTGGGTAGAAGAAAAGCCTGGGAGGAAGATCAGTCGTACCATGAAAGTAAAGCTGATGTTTGGTCTTATTACTTTGAAAGTTCAGCAAACTTTTCGTCTGAATGGCGATGGTTTAATCAAATCAATGATTGCTAAGAAGATATAGAATGACTGTTTGAAAATTCTATTTTAATTATATTTTATATTTCCAGTCTGGTTTCTTTTTATTATTATTTAAGCTAAGCTCCGTCTATTCGAAAGTTGAGGTTTGATGTATTCAAAACTCAAGTACTACTTTCATTGTAAATAACAGTGAACTCGAAATAGAAATAGGGGCACTCAGTGATTATTTAATTTATTGAAAGACAGTTGATTGTGTTTGTGAAGCAAAGTTTCCCATTCCAGGGAAGACCTTGCATTCTATTATTGTATTCGCCATTGCTGCATTGCTGCGCTTGGCTTTGTTTGCAAAATTGAAATCCAAATCTAACATCCGGAAAGGAGCCGCCTCCTTTCTTTCGAAACATCTGCTGTCCTCTGGCAGCAGTTATTTGCACTCAGTTGATCCCATTGACTCGGTGTCTTTCAGCCTTCCTTCCAACTAACTAATTTATTATTTATCATGGCATTATATAATATCACAAAAACTTTTGTGGTATTGCTGTACCAGGTATCCCAAAGGATAACTCTCACGGTCTTTATTGAAACTGATATCTTCATGAGACATTTTGTGTTCCTCTCTTAATTGATCCTTTCTCTCTTAGTGGAGATTTAAGTTTCTTGTTGTCATATTAAGCGTGTTTATAAATTTCCATTCTTTCCATCATCATCGCAAAAGGGGAATATGTACGGTTAGTTGGAGTTGCAAAAGACAACGACTTGTAATTCTGGAGATGAGAACGATTTCAATTCCAAGCTCGTCTTTCTGTGCAGAGTTTTGTTTGGTGTTATCGTTTTATGGATTCTATTTGTTTTCACAGTTTCCCTTTTATTCTCAAAAAACACACAAAAACGATGGATGTTATCAAGAAGTTTGATGCTGCCGAAGAACGTGAAGATGTCAACGGCATGTGCGAACTGTGCACTGAAGACATCCTCTTCGAGAACCCGGAATGGGTGACGAAGAACAAAGCAGATTTCAAGATGAAAATGAAGAAGGAGTTTGCCAACGACACGACCAAGTTTTCGGACGTTAAACCGTGGGTAGAAGACGAGGTCGGTAAGAAGTACAGTCGTACGATGAAAGTGAAGGCGATGATGGGACTGGTTTCCATAAAGCTTCAGCAAACCTACAGTCTGAACAACGAGGGTCAGATCAAATCAATAATCATGAAGAAGATCTAGAGCATCCGAGAGTCTCTTTTTTGTTGTTGTTTTCTTTATTTTTCGCCATTCCAGTTCTCTTTTTCTCTACTGGTGGCATTCCTTTTTTTTTAATATTGTTCTTTTTAATAATTATTATTATTATTATTATTATTATGATTGAACACTGGTCCCCTTCGCGTCGAGTAGTGCTTTTATCAATGTAGACAAGTGAACCCGAAATCGTATGATGAGGGTACTTGGTGATTATGTGAGTTCTTACAAAAGAAACAACTGATTGTGTTTGTGCAGCAAGGTTTCCCACCCATTCCAGGGAAAACCTTGCATTCTGTTATTTATTATGTTCGCCATTGCCGCAATGCTGCGCTTGGCTTTGTTTCCCAAATCGAAATGAAAATTGAAACTTATCCAGAGGGCACCTACTGCTGACCTGTCGCGGTGTCAGCCAGCCTTCCTTCCCTCCAACTAACTTAATTATATTGTTTCGTTGCACCCTTTTGCAAACATCAAAACACACACAACCGTTTTGTGTGCACGTTTTGTCATCCCCTGTGAGTACGGAAATCCTTTCAGGCGACCGTCACGTCACAGTCTTCCTTGAATCCGATGTGTCTTCTCATGGACATATTGTGCTCCTCTCTTTAAAATGATCGATCTGTTCTCCCTTTTTTTAGTGGAGATCTAGTTTTTGGTGTGTTGTTTAAAGCTTGTTGATAAAATTGCCATTCTTTCCACATCATCGCAAAAGGGGAATATGTACGGTTAGTTGGAGTTGCAAAAGACAGCGACTTGTAATTATGGAGATGAGAACGATTTCAATTCCAAGCTCGTCTTTCTGTCCAGAGTTTTGTTTGGTGTTATCGTTTTTATGGATTCTATTTGTTTTCACAGTTTCCCTTTTATTCTCAAAAAACACACAAAAACGATGGATGTTATCAAGAAGTTTGACGCTGCCGAAGAACGTGAAGATGTCAACGGCATGTGCGAACTGTGCACTGAAGACATCCTCTTCGAGAACCCGGAATGGGTGACGAAGAACAAAGCAGATTTCAAGATGAAAATGAAGAAGGAGTTTGCCAACGACACGACCAAGTTTTCGGACGTTAAACCGTGGGTAGAAGAAGAGGTCGGTAAGAAGTACAGTCGTACGATGAAAGTGAAGGCGATGATGGGACTGGTTTCCATAAAGCTTCAGCAGACCTACAGCCTGAACAACGAGGGTCAGATCAAATCAATAATCATGAAGAAGATCTAGAGCATCCGAGAGTCTCTTTTTTGTTGTTGTTTTCTTTATTTTTCGCCATTCCAGTTCTCTTTTTCTCTACTGGTGGCATTCCTTTTTTTTTAATATTGTTCTTTTTAATTATTATTATTATTATTTTGATTGAACACTGCTCCCCTTCGCGTCGAGTAGTGCTTTTATCAATGTAGACAAGTGAACCCGAAATCGTATGATGAGGGTACTTGGTGATTATGTGAGTTCTTACAAAAGAAACAACTGATTGTGTTTGTGCAGCAAGGTTTCCCACCCATTCCAGGGAAAACCTTGCATTCTGTTATTTATTATGTTCGCCATTGCCGCAATGCTGCGCTTGGCTTTGTTTCCCAAATCGAAATGAAAATTGAAACTTATCCAGAGGGCACCTACTGCTGACCTGTCGCGGTGTCAGCCAGCCTTCCTTCCCTCCAACTAACTTAATTATATTGTTTCGTTGCACTCTTTCTGCACACATCAAAACACACACAACGGTTTTGTGTGCACGTTTTGTCATCCCCTGTGAGTACGGAAATCCTTTCAGGCGACCGTCACGTCACAGTCTTCCTTGAATCCGATGTGTCTTCTCATGGACATATTGTGCTCCTCTCTTTAAAATGATCGATCTGTTCTCCCTTTTTTTAGTGGAGATCTAGTTTTTGGTGTGTTGTTTTAAGCTTGTTGATAAAATTGCCATTCTTTCCACATCATCGCAAAAGGGGAATATGTACGGTTAGTTGGAGTTGCAAAAGACAGCGACTTGTAATTCTGGAGATGAGAACGATTTCAATTCCAAGCTCGTCTTTCTGTCCCAGAGTTTCGTTTGGTGTTATCGTTTTTATGGATTCTATTTGTTTTCACAGTTTCCCTTTTATTCTCAAAAAACACGCAAAAACGATGGATGTCATCAAGAAGTTTGAAGCTGCTGAAAAACGTAAGGATATCAACGGCATGTGTGAACTGTGCACTGAAGAAGTCCACTTTCAAACCCCCAAGTGGGAGACGAAGAACAAGAAAGACCTCATGGCTAGAATGAAGAAAGAGTACACTGAAGACTCAACAAAGTTTTATGGTGAGACACCGTGGGTAGAAGAAAAGCCTGGGAGGAAGATCAGTCGTACCATGAAAGTAAAGCTGATGTTTGGTCTTATTACTTTGAAAGTTCAGCAAACTTTTCGTCTGAATGGCGATGGTTTAATCAAATCAATGATTGCTAAGAAGATATAGAATGACTGTTTGAAAATTCTATTTTAATTATATTTTATATTTCCAGTCTGGTTTCTTTTTATTATTATTTAAGCTAAGCTCCGTCTATTCGAAAGTTGAGGTTTGATGTATTCAAAACTCAAGTACTACTTTCATTGTAAATAACAGTGAACTCGAAATAGAAATAGGGGCACTCAGTGATTATTTAATTTATTGAAAGACAGTTGATTGTGTTTGTGAAGCAAAGTTTCCCATTCCAGGGAAGACCTTGCATTCTATTATTGTATTCGCCATTGCTGCATTGCTGCGCTTGGCTTTGTTTGCAAAATTGAAATCCAAATCTAACATCCGGAAAGGAGCCGCCTCCTTTCTTTCGAAACATCTGCTGTCCTCTGGCAGCAGTTATTTGCACTCAGTTGATCCCATTGACTCGGTGTCTTTCAGCCTTCCTTCCAACTAACTAATTTATTATTTATCATGGCATTATATAATATCACAAAAACTTTTGTGGTATTGCTGTACCAGGTATCCCAAAGGATAACTCTCACGGTCTTTATTGAAACTGATATCTTCATGAGACATTTTGTGTTCCTCTCTTAATTGATCCTTTCTCTCTTAGTGGAGATTTAAGTTTCTTGTTGTCATATTAAGCGTGTTTATAAATTTCCATTCTTTCCATCATCATCGCAAAAGGGGAATATGTACGGTTAGTTGGAGTTGCAAAAGACAACGACTTGTAATTCTGGAGATGAGAACGATTTCAATTCCAAGCTCGTCTTTCTGTGCAGAGTTTTGTTTGGTGTTATCGTTTTATGGATTCTATTTGTTTTCACAGTTTCCCTTTTATTCTCAAAAAACACACAAAAACGATGGATGTTATCAAGAAGTTTGATGCTGCCGAAGAACGTGAAGATGTCAACGGCATGTGCGAACTGTGCACTGAAGACATCCTCTTCGAGAACCCGGAATGGGTGACGAAGAACAAAGCAGATTTCAAGATGAAAATGAAGAAGGAGTTTGCCAACGACACGACCAAGTTTTCGGACGTTAAACCGTGGGTAGAAGACGAGGTCGGTAAGAAGTACAGTCGTACGATGAAAGTGAAGGCGATGATGGGACTGGTTTCCATAAAGCTTCAGCAAACCTACAGTCTGAACAACGAGGGTCAGATCAAATCAATAATCATGAAGAAGATCTAGAGCATCCGAGAGTCTCTTTTTTGTTGTTGTTTTCTTTATTTTTCGCCATTCCAGTTCTCTTTTTCTCTACTGGTGGCATTCCTTTTTTTTTAATATTGTTCTTTTTAATAATTATTATTATTATTATTATTATTATGATTGAACACTGGTCCCCTTCGCGTCGAGTAGTGCTTTTATCAATGTAGACAAGTGAACCCGAAATCGTATGATGAGGGTACTTGGTGATTATGTGAGTTCTTACAAAAGAAACAACTGATTGTGTTTGTGCAGCAAGGTTTCCCACCCATTCCAGGGAAAACCTTGCATTCTGTTATTTATTATGTTCGCCATTGCCGCAATGCTGCGCTTGGCTTTGTTTCCCAAATCGAAATGAAAATTGAAACTTATCCAGAGGGCACCTACTGCTGACCTGTCGCGGTGTCAGCCAGCCTTCCTTCCCTCCAACTAACTTAATTATATTGTTTCGTTGCACCCTTTTGCAAACATCAAAACACACACAACCGTTTTGTGTGCACGTTTTGTCATCCCCTGTGAGTACGGAAATCCTTTCAGGCGACCGTCACGTCACAGTCTTCCTTGAATCCGATGTGTCTTCTCATGGACATATTGTGCTCCTCTCTTTAAAATGATCGATCTGTTCTCCCTTTTTTTAGTGGAGATCTAGTTTTTGGTGTGTTGTTTAAAGCTTGTTGATAAAATTGCCATTCTTTCCACATCATCGCAAAAGGGGAATATGTACGGTTAGTTGGAGTTGCAAAAGACAGCGACTTGTAATTATGGAGATGAGAACGATTTCAATTCCAAGCTCGTCTTTCTGTCCAGAGTTTTGTTTGGTGTTATCGTTTTTATGGATTCTATTTGTTTTCACAGTTTCCCTTTTATTCTCAAAAAACACGCAAAAACGATGGATGTCATCAAGAAGTTTGAAGCAGCTGAAAAACGTAAGGATATCAACGGCATGTGTGAACTGTGCACTGAAGAAGTCCACTTTCAAACCCCCAAGTGGGAGACGAAGAACAAGAAAGACCTCATGGCTAGAATGAAGAAAGAGTACACTGAAGACTCAACAAAGTTTTATGGTGAGACACCGTGGGTAGAAGAAAAGCCTGGGAGGAAGATCAGTCGTACCATGAAAGTAAAGCTGATGTTTGGTCTTATTACTTTGAAAGTTCAGCAAACTTTTCGTCTGAATGGCGATGGTTTAATCAAATCAATGATTGCTAAGAAGATATAGAATGACTGTTTGAAAATTCTATTTTAATTATATTTTATATTTCCAGTCTGGTTTCTTTTTATTATTATGTAAGCTAAGCTCCGTCTATTCGAAAGTTGAGGTTTGATGTATTCAAAACTCAAGTACTACTTTCATTGTAAATAACAGTGAACTCGAAATAGAAATAGGGGCACTCAGTGATTATTTAATTTATTGAAAGACAGTTGATTGTGTTTGTGAAGCAAAGTTTCCCATTCCAGGGAAGACCTTGCATTCTATTATTGTATTCGCCATTGCTGCATTGCTGCGCTTGGCTTTGTTTGCAAAATTGAAATCCAAATCTAACATCCGGAAAGGAGCCGCCTCCTTTCTTTCGAAACATCTGCTGTCCTCTGGCAGCAGTTATTTGCACTCAGTTGATCCCATTGACTCGGTGTCTTTCAGCCTTCCTTCCAACTAACTAATTTATTATTTATCATGGCATTATATAATATCACAAAAACTTTTGTGGTATTGCTGTACCAGGTATCCCAAAGGATAACTCTCACGGTCTTTATTGAAACTGATATCTTCATGAGACATTTTGTGTTCCTCTCTTAATTGATCCTTTCTCTCTTAGTGGAGATTTAAGTTTCTTGTTGTCATATTAAGCGTGTTTATAAATTTCCATTCTTTCCACATCATCGCAAAAGGGGAAATATGTACGGTTAGTTGGAGTTGCAAAAGACAACGACTTGTAATTCTGGAGATGAGAACGATTTCGATTCCAAGCTCGTCTTTCTGTGCAGAGTTTTGTTTGGTGTTATCGTTTTTATGGATTCTATTTGTTTTCACAGTTTCCCTTTTATTCTCAAAAAACACACAAAAACGATGGATGTCATCAAGAAGTTTGATGCTGCCGAAGAACGTGAAGATGTCAACGGCATGTGCGAACTGTGCACTGAAGACATCCTCTTCGAGAACCCGGAATGGGTGACGAAGAACAAAGCAGATTTCAAGATGAAAATGAAGAAGGAGTTTGCCAACGACACGACCAAGTTTTCGGACGTTAAACCGTGGGTAGAAGAAGAGGTCGGTAAGAAGTACAGTCGTACGATGAAAGTGAAGGCGATGATGGGACTGGTTTCCATAAAGCTTCAGCAGACCTACAGTCTGAACAACGAGGGTCAGATCAAATCAATAATCATGAAGAAGATCTAGAGCATCCGAGAGTCTCTTTTTTGTTGTTGTTTTCTTTATGTTTCGCCATTCCAGTTCTCTTTTTCTCTACTGGCGGCATTCCTTTTTTTTTAATATTGTTCTTTTTAATAATTATTATTATTATTATTATTATTATGATTGAACACTGCTCCCCTTCGCGTCGAGTAGTGCTTTTATCAATGTAGACAAGTGAACCCGAAATCGTATGATGAGGGTACTTGGTGATTATGTGAGTTCTTACAAAAGAAACAACTGATTGTGTTTGTGCAGCAAGGTTTCCCACCCATTCCAGGGAAAACCTTGCATTCTGTTATTTATTATGTTCGCCATTGCCGCAATGCTGCGCTTGGCTTTGTTTCCCAAATCGAAATGAAAATTGAAACTTATCCAGAGGGCACCTACTGCTGACCTGTCGCGGTGTCAGCCAGCCTTCCTTCCCTCCAACTAACTTAATTATATTGTTTCGTTGCACTCTTTCTGCACACATCAAAACACACACAACGGTTTTGTGTGCACGTTTTGTCATCCCCTGTGAGTACGGAAATCCTTTCAGGCGACCGTCACGTCACAGTCTTCCTTGAATCCGATGTGTCTTCTCATGGACATATTGTGCTCCTCTCTTTAAAATGATCTGTTCTCCCTTTTTTAGTGGAGATCTAGTTTTTGGTGTGTTGTTTTAAGCTTGTTGATAAAATTGCCATTCTTTCCACATCATCGCAAAAGGGGAATATGTACGGTTAGTTGGAGTTGCAAAAGACAGCGACTTGAACTTCTGGAGAGGAGAACGATTTCGATTCCAAGCTCGTCTTTCTGTCCAGAGTTTTGTTTGGTGTTATCGTTTTTATGGATTCTATTTGTTTTCACAGTTTCCCTTTTATTCTCAAAAAACACACAAAAACGATGGATGTCATCAAGAAGTTTGATGCTGCCGAAGAACGTGAAGATGTCAACGGCATGTGCGAACTGTGCACTGAAGACATCCTCTTCGAGAACCCGGAATGGGTGACGAAGAACAAAGCAGATTTCAAGATGAAAATGAAGAAGGAGTTTGCCAACGACACGACCAAGTTTTCGGACGTTAAACCGTGGGTAGAAGAAGAGGTCGGTAAGAAGTACAGTCGTACGATGAAAGTGAAGGCGATGATGGGACTGGTTTCCATAAAGCTTCAGCAAACCTACAGTCTGAACAACGAGGGTCAGATCAAATCAATAATCATGAAGAAGATCTAGAGCATCCGAGAGTCTCTTTTTTGTTGTTGTTTTCTTTATTTTATTGTGTTTCGCCATTCCAGTTCTCTTTTTCTGTACTGGCGGCATTCCTTTTTTTTCAATATTGTTCTTTTTAATTATTATTATTATTATTATGATTGAACACTGGTCCCCTTCGCGTCGAGTAGTGCTTTTATCAATGTAGACAAGTGAACCCGAAATCGTATGATGAGGGTACTTGGTGATTATGTGAGTTCTTACAAAAGAAACAACTGATTGTGTTTGTGCATTCTGTTATTTATTATGTTCGCCATTGCCGCAATGCTGCGCTTGGCTTTGTTTCCCAAATCGAAATGAAAATTGAAACTTATCCAGAGGGCACCTACTGCTGACCTGTCGCGGTGTCAGCCAGCCTTCCTTCCCTCCAACTAACTTAATTATATTGTTTCGTTGCACCCTTTTGCAAACATCAAAACACACACAACCGTTTTGTGTGCACGTTTTGTCATCCCCTGTGAGTACGGAAATCCTTTCAGGCGACCGTCACGTCACAGTCTTCCTTGAATCCGATGTGTCTTCTCATGGACATATTGTGCTCCTCTCTTTAAAATGATCGATCTGTTCTCCCTTTTTTTAGTGGAGATCTAGTTTTTGGTGTGTTGTTTAAAGCTTGTTGATAAAATTGCCATTCTTTCCACATCATCGCAAAAGGGGAATATGTACGGTTAGTTGGAGTTGCAAAAGACAGCGACTTGTAATTATGGAGATGAGAACGATTTCAATTCCAAGCTCGTCTTTCTGTCCAGAGTTTTGTTTGGTGTTATCGTTTTTATGGATTCTATTTGTTTTCACAGTTTCCCTTTTATTCTCAAAAAACACGCAAAAACGATGGATGTCATCAAGAAGTTTGAAGCAGCTGAAAAACGTAAGGATATCAACGGCATGTGTGAACTGTGCACTGAAGAAGTCCACTTTCAAACCCCCAAGTGGGAGACGAAGAACAAGAAAGACCTCATGGCTAGAATGAAGAAAGAGTACACTGAAGACTCAACAAAGTTTTATGGTGAGACACCGTGGGTAGAAGAAAAGCCTGGGAGGAAGATCAGTCGTACCATGAAAGTAAAGCTGATGTTTGGTCTTATTACTTTGAAAGTTCAGCAAACTTTTCGTCTGAATGGCGATGGTTTAATCAAATCAATGATTGCTAAGAAGATATAGAATGACTGTTTGAAAATTCTATTTTAATTATATTTTATATTTCCAGTCTGGTTTCTTTTTATTATTATGTAAGCTAAGCTCCGTCTATTCGAAAGTTGAGGTTTGATGTATTCAAAACTCAAGTACTACTTTCATTGTAAATAACAGTGAACTCGAAATAGAAATAGGGGCACTCAGTGATTATTTAATTTATTGAAAGACAGTTGATTGTGTTTGTGAAGCAAAGTTTCCCATTCCAGGGAAGACCTTGCATTCTATTATTGTATTCGCCATTGCTGCATTGCTGCGCTTGGCTTTGTTTGCAAAATTGAAATCCAAATCTAACATCCGGAAAGGAGCCGCCTCCTTTCTTTCGAAACATCTGCTGTCCTCTGGCAGCAGTTATTTGCACTCAGTTGATCCCATTGACTCGGTGTCTTTCAGCCTTCCTTCCAACTAACTAATTTATTATTTATCATGGCATTATATAATATCACAAAAACTTTTGTGGTATTGCTGTACCAGGTATCCCAAAGGATAACTCTCACGGTCTTTATTGAAACTGATATCTTCATGAGACATTTTGTGTTCCTCTCTTAATTGATCCTTTCTCTCTTAGTGGAGATTTAAGTTTCTTGTTGTCATATTAAGCGTGTTTATAAATTTCCATTCTTTCCACATCATCGCAAAAGGGGAAATATGTACGGTTAGTTGGAGTTGCAAAAGACAACGACTTGTAATTCTGGAGATGAGAACGATTTCGATTCCAAGCTCGTCTTTCTGTGCAGAGTTTTGTTTGGTGTTATCGTTTTTATGGATTCTATTTGTTTTCACAGTTTCCCTTTTATTCTCAAAAAACACACAAAAACGATGGATGTCATCAAGAAGTTTGATGCTGCCGAAGAACGTGAAGATGTCAACGGCATGTGCGAACTGTGCACTGAAGACATCCTCTTCGAGAACCCGGAATGGGTGACGAAGAACAAAGCAGATTTCAAGATGAAAATGAAGAAGGAGTTTGCCAACGACACGACCAAGTTTTCGGACGTTAAACCGTGGGTAGAAGAAGAGGTCGGTAAGAAGTACAGTCGTACGATGAAAGTGAAGGCGATGATGGGACTGGTTTCCATAAAGCTTCAGCAGACCTACAGTCTGAACAACGAGGGTCAGATCAAATCAATAATCATGAAGAAGATCTAGAGCATCCGAGAGTCTCTTTTTTGTTGTTGTTTTCTTTATGTTTCGCCATTCCAGTTCTCTTTTTCTCTACTGGCGGCATTCCTTTTTTTTTAATATTGTTCTTTTTAATAATTATTATTATTATTATTATTATTATGATTGAACACTGCTCCCCTTCGCGTCGAGTAGTGCTTTTATCAATGTAGACAAGTGAACCCGAAATCGTATGATGAGGGTACTTGGTGATTATGTGAGTTCTTACAAAAGAAACAACTGATTGTGTTTGTGCAGCAAGGTTTCCCACCCATTCCAGGGAAAACCTTGCATTCTGTTATTTATTATGTTCGCCATTGCCGCAATGCTGCGCTTGGCTTTGTTTCCCAAATCGAAATGAAAATTGAAACTTATCCAGAGGGCACCTACTGCTGACCTGTCGCGGTGTCAGCCAGCCTTCCTTCCCTCCAACTAACTTAATTATATTGTTTCGTTGCACTCTTTCTGCACACATCAAAACACACACAACGGTTTTGTGTGCACGTTTTGTCATCCCCTGTGAGTACGGAAATCCTTTCAGGCGACCGTCACGTCACAGTCTTCCTTGAATCCGATGTGTCTTCTCATGGACATATTGTGCTCCTCTCTTTAAAATGATCTGTTCTCCCTTTTTTAGTGGAGATCTAGTTTTTGGTGTGTTGTTTTAAGCTTGTTGATAAAATTGCCATTCTTTCCACATCATCGCAAAAGGGGAATATGTACGGTTAGTTGGAGTTGCAAAAGACAGCGACTTGAACTTCTGGAGAGGAGAACGATTTCGATTCCAAGCTCGTCTTTCTGTCCAGAGTTTTGTTTGGTGTTATCGTTTTTATGGATTCTATTTGTTTTCACAGTTTCCCTTTTATTCTCAAAAAACACACAAAAACGATGGATGTCATCAAGAAGTTTGATGCTGCCGAAGAACGTGAAGATGTCAACGGCATGTGCGAACTGTGCACTGAAGACATCCTCTTCGAGAACCCGGAATGGGTGACGAAGAACAAAGCAGATTTCAAGATGAAAATGAAGAAGGAGTTTGCCAACGACACGACCAAGTTTTCGGACGTTAAACCGTGGGTAGAAGAAGAGGTCGGTAAGAAGTACAGTCGTACGATGAAAGTGAAGGCGATGATGGGACTGGTTTCCATAAAGCTTCAGCAAACCTACAGTCTGAACAACGAGGGTCAGATCAAATCAATAATCATGAAGAAGATCTAGAGCATCCGAGAGTCTCTTTTTTGTTGTTGTTTTCTTTATTTTATTGTGTTTCGCCATTCCAGTTCTCTTTTTCTGTACTGGCGGCATTCCTTTTTTTTCAATATTGTTCTTTTTAATTATTATTATTATTATTATGATTGAACACTGGTCCCCTTCGCGTCGAGTAGTGCTTTTATCAATGTAGACAAGTGAACCCGAAATCGTATGATGAGGGTACTTGGTGATTATGTGAGTTCTTACAAAAGAAACAACTGATTGTGTTTGTGCATTCTGTTATTTATTATGTTCGCCATTGCCGCAATGCTGCGCTTGGCTTTGTTTCCCAAATCGAAATGAAAATTGAAACTTATCCAGAGGGCACCTACTGCTGACCTGTCGCGGTGTCAGCCAGCCTTCCTTCCCTCCAACTAACTTAATTATATTGTTTCGTTGCACCCTTTTGCAAACATCAAAACACACACAACCGTTTTGTGTGCACGTTTTGTCATCCCCTGTGAGTACGGAAATCCTTTCAGGCGACCGTCACGTCACAGTCTTCCTTGAATCCGATGTGTCTTCTCATGGACATATTGTGCTCCTCTCTTTAAAATGATCGATCTGTTCTCCCTTTTTTTAGTGGAGATCTAGTTTTTGGTGTGTTGTTTAAAGCTTGTTGATAAAATTGCCATTCTTTCCACATCATCGCAAAAGGGGAATATGTACGGTTAGTTGGAGTTGCAAAAGACAGCGACTTGTAATTATGGAGATGAGAACGATTTCAATTCCAAGCTCGTCTTTCTGTCCAGAGTTTTGTTTGGTGTTATCGTTTTTATGGATTCTATTTGTTTTCACAGTTTCCCTTTTATTCTCAAAAAACACGCAAAAACGATGGATGTCATCAAGAAGTTTGAAGCAGCTGAAAAACGTAAGGATATCAACGGCATGTGTGAACTGTGCACTGAAGAAGTCCACTTTCAAACCCCCAAGTGGGAGACGAAGAACAAGAAAGACCTCATGGCTAGAATGAAGAAAGAGTACACTGAAGACTCAACAAAGTTTTATGGTGAGACACCGTGGGTAGAAGAAAAGCCTGGGAGGAAGATCAGTCGTACCATGAAAGTAAAGCTGATGTTTGGTCTTATTACTTTGAAAGTTCAGCAAACTTTTCGTCTGAATGGCGATGGTTTAATCAAATCAATGATTGCTAAGAAGATATAGAATGACTGTTTGAAAATTCTATTTTAATTATATTTTATATTTCCAGTCTGGTTTCTTTTTATTATTATGTAAGCTAAGCTCCGTCTATTCGAAAGTTGAGGTTTGATGTATTCAAAACTCAAGTACTACTTTCATTGTAAATAACAGTGAACTCGAAATAGAAATAGGGGCACTCAGTGATTATTTAATTTATTGAAAGACAGTTGATTGTGTTTGTGAAGCAAAGTTTCCCATTCCAGGGAAGACCTTGCATTCTATTTGTATTCGCCATTGCTGCATTGCTGCGCTTGGCTTTGTTTGCAAAATTGAAATCCAAATCTAACATCCGGAAAGGAGCCGCCTCCTTTCTTTCGAAACATCTGCTGTCCTCTGGCAGCAGTTATTTGCACTCAGTTGATCCCATTGACTCGGTGTCTTTCAGCCTTCCTTCCAACTAACTAATTTATTATTTATCATGGCATTATATAATATCACAAAAAACTTTTGTGGTATTGCTGTACCAGGTATCCCAAAGGATAACTCTCACGGTCTTTATTGAAACTGATATCTTCATGAGACATTTTGTGTTCCTCTCTTAATTGATCCTTTCTCTCTTAGTGGAGATTAAGTTTCTTGTTGTCATATTAAGCGTGTTTATAAATTTCCATTCTTTCCACATCATCGCAAAAGGGGAATATGTACGGTTAGTTGGAGTTGTAAAAGACAGCGACTTGTAATTCTGGTGATGAGAACGATTACAATTCCAAGCTCGTCTTTCTGTCCAGAGTTTTGTTTGGTGTTATCGTTTTTGTGGATTCTATTTATTTGTTTTCACAGTTTCCCTTTTATTCTCAAAAAACACACAAAAACGATGGATGTTATCAAGAAGTTTGATGCTGCCGAAGAACGTGAAGATGTCAACGGCATGTGCGAACTGTGCACTGAAGACATCCTCTTCGAGAACCCGGAATGGGTGACGAAGAACAAAGCAGATTTCAAGATGAAAATGAAGAAGGAGTTTGCCAACGACACGACCAAGTTTTCGGACGTTAAACCGTGGGTAGAAGAAGAGGTCGGTAAGAAGTACAGTCGTACGATGAAAGTGAAGGCGATGATGGGACTGGTTTCCATAAAGCTTCAGCAGACCTACAGCCTGAACAACGAGGGTCAGATCAAATCAATAATCATGAAGAAGATCTAGAGCATCCGAGAGTCTCTTTTTTGTTGTTGTTTTCTTTATTTTTCGCCATTCCAGTTCTCTTTTTCTCTACTGGTGGCATTCCTTTTTTTTTAATATTGTTCTTTTTAATTATTATTATTATTATTTTGATTGAACACTGATCCCCTTCGCGTCGAGTAGTGCTTTTATCAATGTAGACAAGTGAACCCGAAATCGTATGATGAGGGTACTTGGTGATTATGTGAGTTCTTACAAAAGAAACAACTGATTGTGTTTGTGCAGCAAGGTTTCCCACCCATTCCAGGGAAAACCTTGCATTCTGTTATTTATTATGTTCGCCATTGCCGCAATGCTGCGCTTGGCTTTGTTTCCCAAATCGAAATGAAAATTGAAACTTATCCAGAGGGCACCTACTGCTGACCTGTCGCGGTGTCAGCCAGCCTTCCTACCCTCCAACTAACTTAATTATATTATTTCGTTGCATTCTTTTGCACACATCAAAACACACACAACCGTTTTGTGTGCACGTTTTGTCATCCCCTGTGAGTACGGAAATCCTTGCAGGCGACCGTCACGTCACAGTCTTCCTTGAATCCGATGTGTCTTCTCATGGACATATTGTGCTCCTCTCTTTAAAATGATCTGTTCTCCCTTTTTTAGTGGAGATCTAGTTTTTGGTGTGTTGTTTTAAGCTTGTTGATAAAATTTCCATTCTTTCCACATCATCGCAAAAGGGGAATATGTACGGTTAGTTGGAGTTGCAAAAGACAGCGACTTGTAATTCAGAGACTTTATTTATTTGTTGATAATCGCAGCTGTGTTGTGATCAACTGTCTCCTTTAGAGGGTTCGTGGCATTCTCTATAGCAGAGTTAACATCTTGTATTTGAGTTCAGTTATTTATAGTTGTTGTAAATACGCGGCTCAGATCCTGTAAAAAGTCTTGTCGTATCTCTATGACGAACATTTCTGACTGGGTCTCTGCGTCTCATTAATAATGAACCTTGGAAGATGATCTTTTATAGGTTCTTTGATGCTTTGTTGCATTAATTGTGTTGAGCCATGAATATCTCTCGGAGAGCTTTTCATTCAAAAAAAAAGGAGTCGGCTCATAATAACAAGATTTCAGAATTTGTAGGGCTTTCTTAAAGAAATTTGGGAAAACCTACAAAAGTCCACCCAAAAAGTTTTGAGAATACGCATTCTACGGTCATGGCCTTGTGTAGTTAATGAATAAATTCAAAAAAAGATTAATATCTTCACAAGTATCTTATTCATTCATGATAACTACTAATACTAATTAAAATTCTCCACAAAAGGGGATTCCCCCAAACCCAACTCGAAAATGTCGCGTATGATATGGGGGAAAATAAGAAATGACGGAACTGTACAACAGAAGCTAGACTTCGGTAGTGGAGTAGCAGTGAAAAAAGTCATTAAACACAATAATATTCTGGGACGAGGATATGTTCCTGTCCATGCAGCTGATGAAACTATGCAGGGACCTTCAGGAGGGGGTGAAAGGAATGCTAACGCTCACAGACAGCCTGTTGTAAGACATAAGGAAGGTCCCTTCAATTCAAGGTACTCTAGAGAATCAATTACAGATGTTAGAACAAGAAATACAAACGTTACGGTATCACGAACAGGTATAAATATTAATATTAATAATCTCTGTGAGTGTCGTTTAATTAATATAACAACAAAAGAAAAACAAAAAAAAAAAAAACAGGAATAGAACAATCCCTCGTAGCTAAAGCTCTTCTTGGTGATGTTGCTGAAACGATACCTAGAAATCTATTTGACGGTGTTACAATGCAAATAAACACAGGAGTACTCTGTGAGGATATATCTTCATACCACATGGAACAACTTGTAAACTACTATGGAGGAAAGGTCTCCTACTACGGAGGTAAAGCTGTGACTCACGTAGTAACAAACAGACTCTCAGGTGCAAAAACAGAAACAGCAATAAAACGAATGGGTCGTGCGTCAGGTGGTGCTTCTTATGTGAAACCAGAATGGATAATTCACTCTTTAAGAAAAGGTATCCGACTACGAGAAACTGATTTCGGACTTCCTCTGAACTCCGATCCTAAAAATGTATCCCTCACAGAATTTGCCGAACGCAATAACAAACCGGCTATATTTAAGAAGGAGCGCATTAAGGGTGAGGACGTCAAAGTCAAAGAACGAATAAAACGAGAACGGATAAGAAAAAATAATAATGTTAAGAGACGATCAGTAGAAGTGATTGAAATCCTCTAGTCACTATAACTATTCGTCATTTACTGTACCTTCAAATCCTTGCTTTTTAACTTATTTGACAGCTGGTTGCATTTATCCTACCTGACAGCAGTCATCTTCTGTGTTTCGTAATTTGTTAGAATTTAGTTTTTTTAAATTTACAGTAAACCATATGAAGGACGGAGAAAATAAATATTTTTTCACTCATTTAATGTATCACAGACAGTGATGCTAATATTATTTATCACCTCTTCAGACTCACGACAATGAAGGGTGAGCTTTGGCTCTCTCCGTCGCAGGGGTCGCAAGTGCGGCAAAAGGTAACAGTTAGCTGTGACAAAGAACGAAACCGACTAGTCATTGCCGCAGTAGGATGTAAAGTTAAAACCTTGGTCGATTGCAATTATAAAGAAATCCGAGTAGCCTCATGGTTTGAGAATGTAGGACAACACGGATTAAAATGGTACTTCTTTGTACTAGAATTGTTCTCTTGTGCGACAGCGCAACCGACGTGCTATGTGCTGGGAACAAATAAGCACTCTGACTACAAAAAGTGGGAATATTATTTCACAAATTTAACTCCACTTGGTCCAGAACGCATACCTGGAACTGTTAGTAATTTGTTAGCGAAGCCGCAGGTAACGAGAAGACTTCCGCGGAGGTCAAAATCAATGGAGGCGACGAGAAGGTCAACAAGTTCTGGAACTACACGACGTGATTTATTCTTTCAAACGCACAAGACTGCAGATAAAAAGTTATTATTCAACGAGAGTTCATCAAAAGAACCTGTTGAAAGTAAACCAGACTCTCGTTCTACGAGAACTACAGAACAGCAGCCACCATCATCGATATTGAAGGAACTCGCAGAATCAAAAAAATCGATCAAACTACTAATTGAGGAGCGCGATGCCTTAAAGTTTCTAAGCAGGACGTCAGTTGCTGCATCTGTTGAGGCGAAGAGTAGAGAAATTGAGCGAGCTGAGCACATTCAAGAAATCTCATCGTTAAAAAATAAATTAAACCTCAGAGGGGACGCTCTCCGACACGCAGAGATGGAAAGGCTACAGGAAGTTCATCAGTGTCGATCTGAAATGAAGGAAATCGTGAAAGAGAAAACTGCACTTGCAGAAGCTTTAGTGAAACTGACATCGGAAGGGAACGAGACAACAAAACAGTTATCTAACGAACTTCAAAAAGAGAACAAAGTATTCTCCCAATTACTAACTAATCTGACAAGTAAGACTGTTGATTTGAATACTACTCAACTTCTGTTAGATATCGAAAACCTCAACGAACTTAATAAACAATTGTCAGAAGAACTGACAGTAAGCAACTCCCGCAATTCTGATATTCAAACTTCATTGGAAGAAGACAACTTAAAACAACAACTTGAATACTCAAAGTTAGAAACTGAGCTTCGTTTACTTAATAACAAACTCAGTAGTTTTGAGACTGAGAACACAAACCTGATTGACACTTCACGTGAGAATGAAGATCTCAAAAAGAAGATAATCGCAATGGAGGAAACCTGCAGCAAATACAAAATAAAAACATCAGAACTGGAGCAGCAACTGTCTCACTTCAGGACGTCTGTTGAAAATGCAACTCTTCAATCCCAAATCGATTTACTGGAAGAAAAATGTAACCTGTACAAGTCTAAGAATACTAACCTCACTCATGAAGTGTCACAGTTGAGAGAAGACACAAACTCAATTAAAGAATTAGAAACACAAATATCAACACTTCAGCAGGAGAAAAACTCTCTCAACGAGAAGTTCGGAAATGTAGTCAGAGAAGTGTGTGAATTGGTAGTAGATGGTCCAGAAGATATTTTAATCTCAAGGATAAGTTGTCTGCAGGAGAAGTTAACATGTGAAAAGACTTCCTCAAAAAGGAGTAACGACACCTACAACACTTCAACTCTTTTCGAGACAGAAACAACGATATTAAGAGAAACGATTACGGGACTCGAAGAGATATCAAATTCAACAGAATTGGACTCCAAGACGATCACCGTCACTGCGAATCGTTTGAAGCAGCTGACTGAACTTCTAACGATGGAGAACGCTACTCGTAGTGATCAACTGATGAGTTCTGTGTCATCAGTGATATCTCCATCCAAATCAGTAACTGACCTGCAACACCAACACGACCTCGACACCAAAGTCATATCTCAGCTAAAGATCGCCTATGAAACTTGCAAAGTTGATTTTGGTAGAATTTCAGAACAGGCTGCTGACAACTTAGCCCTGGGTGAGCAATGTGGTCACGAGAAGGAGATCATTCTATTACAAAAAACAATCTTTGAACAACATGAGGCATTGGAAGCTAAAAACATAAAACTAAAATCCTCAACAACAACAAACAACCAACTGAAAGATGAAGTGAAGTTACTAAATGAGAAGCAGTCTACTCAACGTGATCAAATAACAGAATTAGAAACTCAGACACTTTCTTTGAAACAAAATATCGCAGATAACGACATTGTCATGTTAGAAGAACAGATAACTAAACAACAGGAAGTAATAAGAACAACGAAGTTCGAACTGATGTCACAATCACAAGAACTTCAAATTCTTCAAAAAAGAAATAAATCTCTAAAAGAAGACGTCACAGCTCTAACAGCTGCATTGACTTCAGCAACAGAAAAAGATGTTCCAACCCCACCAATAGAACCGACTGGAAGTGAAGAAATGAAAGTACTAAAGGAAGTCGTATCCCAGCTGAAGGACGAAATCAATACTCTGCAGTCAAAAAATATTCGACTTGAACAATTCATAAGCAAGTCTGACTCTGAACACACAAGATGCTTAAAAGAGTTACAAATTGCAAAGAGAAAGTTAGACACTTCTGAAATTAATGTTGGCCGTCTAAACACGATGCTCAAGAGAGAAATGAACATGCGATTGGAAAATGTTTCTGAAAAGAGAAGTAGCAGCAGACACATCGGAGGGTTAGAAAGATCAAAAAAACAGGCCGAGTCTGACTGCGTTACTTTAAAAAAGCGTTTCATTGCGGCACAAGAAAAATTACGCACGGCTGAGGATCAGCTTTTCATTCTGAAAAAGAGATCCGACATGTCGATTTCATTAAAACCAGTCAACGTAATTACTGTTGAGGATATTCAAAGGGATGAACATTTCAAACGAGTTTCTATTTTGAAAGAATCCCTCTCTGCGATCCTTTCAAACTTTCAATCTCCTGTTGAGCCTTTGAAGAACAAGTCAGAACAATATAAATCTGACCTCCTTAAATTATCAAAATCCCAAAGTCAGGCCCGAACAGTAATCTCACAAGAGTTGAGTTGTTTGAATAGCCTCTCTCTCAATGAGAGTGAGTCCCCAGAAGAAATCAAATTGCTTCTTCAGGAAGAGTATTCTGAGCGTACTCTCTTACAGTCTAACTACACAGCAGCCGTAATCGACTGTTGTTCGATTTTCTCGAAGGGAATTGCAAAAATGAAGTTCAGAAACACGTTCTCTGGATCGCAGGAGTCACTCCAACAGATCACCAAATTGCAAAGTAAATACGAAGAAATCGCTGATAACCTCCAAACTATTTACAACAACATGCAAGAACACTTGAAGTCTGCTTCTTTAGAATGCGAGGAGAGAGTTAATGGAGTAGTTATAAAGAACAACTCCACAGTCTGTGCTGCTGTCGGTAGTCCGATACTGCGAGAATACCAAATTGGAGACCACGTGACGCTATTGTCTCAAAACAAAGAGATTGGTAAAGACGGTGAGATTTATTTCTCAGTTGAAACTTCAGTAGCAACATGGGTTCCAAGATCTGTCATCTCTCATATTAAATGGGTGAATGGCCTTCAATTAGCACACTGTCAGGAGACTAACTCTGTTGTTCAAATCAACTCATCTAAACCAACAGAGTATTATATCACGAGGTTGTCATCGGGTGTTATGAGGTGTTCTGATATTGATATCTCTCAATGTAATTATATTATCACCACAGAGATACCAAATACTTCACTCAAGAGAGGTGACAGAGTTGCTGTCTCAGAAGTCTTATCATCGGAAGCACACATTACGAGTCCGATTGTTGCTAAAGTTCCACTCACTTGTATTGAAAGATCAACTGCTAGTCAACATTCAGTTTTGGTGTTGGAAGTTGATGAGCTGTCAAAGAAGTTGTCACTCACACAGGATGAGTTTACTGCTCTGCAGAAGTCACTCGCAGAGTTGGATCAGAATTATGACATTAAAGTTGATGAATGCGATCTACTTCAAGACGACTTACTCGGTGCGAGAACAGATCTCCAGTCACTCACTGAAACACTTTCTTCTTCTGAAGAAGTCGCTAAG
Source organism: Flectonema sp. DT1601 (assembly GCA_964019425.1). Lineage (NCBI taxonomy): Eukaryota > Euglenozoa > Diplonemea > Diplonemida > Diplonemidae > Flectonema > Flectonema sp. DT1601. The sequence continues at coordinate 184,083 of OZ025823.1, read as the reverse complement.
AAACTCCAATCTGAATTGGAGGCTGTCCGCTCTGAACTGTCGCAACGCAATTCCTCAAATGAGAGTCTTGAAAGTGACGTTCAAACTTTACAACAAACTCAAGTGACGTTGGAAAGCAGTCTCTCACAACAAGAAGTCTTACTGGAGGAACATAAAATAAAAGAATCATCTCTCGCAGAAATGGTTTCACAAAAAGAGAGCGACGTCGAGCAGCTCTCCAACAAAATGAGTTCCCTCGAAAGCAGCATCGAAGAACTGACTGATGAGAAGAACTCTCTTGAGGAGGAACTGTCGGTGAAGGAATCAGAGATTCAGCAAATTATAAAACAAAAAGACACACTCGAAGAAAGCAATCAGCAACTAATTATCTACAAAACTTCCGCAGAGAAGACGATAACAGAAACGGAAGCTCAAGTTGTTGAACTGACTAATAAAAGTGATTCTTTATCAACATCACTCAGTGACTTACAACAAGAAGTGTCGTCTATGCATCAAAAGATTGATCAGAGTGAGACTGACACTGATGCGCTCAAAACAGAAAACGAATCACTCGAACAACAAGTTAAGCAACTCACTGACGACAACATCACACTCGCTAACCAACAAGAACAACAAACATCTCTCGCTTCTGAAAGAGATATTCAAATCGATCAGCTAGGAAATGACAAGACTACACTCGAACAAAATATAAAACAACTTTCTGAAGAGAAACAATCGCTTGAAGAAATCATCACACAAAAGGAGTCAAACATTGTCTCACTGAAGAATGAAAACAGCGATCTGTTAGAAGCAAAAACTTCCGAACAAACTTCTGTTGAAGAACTAAAAGACTCCATCAACGACTTGCAACTCAAAATGTCGCAGCAAATAGAAAGTCGAGTGGAAGAGAAGAAATCACTTCAGGAGACGATTAGTTTGAAAGAGTCTGAAATTAATCAACTCAAGACATCACTCAGCAATCTGAAACAACAACTTTCACAAGAAACTTGTGAACTGTCCGAAGAGAAGAACTCACTTGAGGAGAATATTAAACAACTTAACAGCGATAAGACTTCTTTAGAAGCAGTTTTGATACAAAAAGAATTAATTGTTTCTCAAATATCAATCGAAAGCTCCGACAAGCAACTTAACATCCAACAACTTCACGAGACACAGTCAACTCTGGAAAGTAACTTACAGACCATCGAAGACGAAAAGTCAGACTTGTTATCCAAACTATCAGCTGTTCAAAAAGACAACACTACACAGAGTGACACTCTCTCACAAAGGGTAATTGAAATTAATGAACTTCTTAACGAGAAAGCTTCCCTTGAGGAGTCACTCAATGAATCTCTTCACGAATTGGTGTCCGTTAAAAACGAAAAGACGGAACTGACTATCGACAACACTTCTCTGTTAGAATCTGTTGAAACACTTCAAAATGATAAATCTTCTCTTCAGAATGTCATCACTCTCAACGAGTCTGAAATTAACAATCTGACGAACGACAAGACGTCACTCGAAGTGTCGGTGAATGAACTCCAACAGGAAACAATTTCATTGCAAAAAGTTATTTCCAGCAGAGGGTCAGAGATCAGTGAAATCAATTGTGAAAAGAGTTCCCTGCAGGAGGAGAACAGTTCCCTTAAAGAAGTTATCACTAATAGTCAACAACATCTCTCATGTGAGAGGGAATCTTTGGAATTGAAACTAAAAAATCTCTCGGATGAGAACACAGCTCTCGGCGAACAAGTTTCTGAAAAAACAACTGAAGTCTCCAAGCTTACGGAAGAGTACCAAATTGCACAGCAATCGATAGATGAAAAGCAAACCAGAATTGAGCTGTTAGAAAGTGAGCTCGTTGATGAGAAGAAATCTTTTCAAAACTTAGCATCTCAAAGAGAAGAACAAACAGAAGTTATCAACAGTGAGAAGACACTTCTTGAAACTACTGTAAGAGAGATCAAACAAGAGAATAATAAACTTCACAACTCCTACTCTGATAAGTTGTCAGAAGTTAAGATCCTAAAAGAGGAGACGGATTCCCTTCGAGATGTCGTCAACGAGAAGGAATTAAAACTTTGTGGACTTACGAGTGAGAACAAGTCACTCGAATTGATAGTTAAAAAGTTAGAAGATGAGAACAGCTCTCTCACTGAAGTTGAGACAACAGTAAAACAACTCTCCACTGAAATCATCAGTCTTCAGGAAGTTAACACTAACTTAAAGAACTCTCTTACTGATGAAGAATCTCATGTTGCAGACCTAAAGAAAGGACAAACATCAATGGCGGATGTTATTTCTGAAAAGGAAGCACACATCAATAACCTCCACAAGGAACACATCACGCTGGAAGCAAAACTTGACTTGAAAGATTCTGACGTTCTGCAACTCCAGCAATGCGTTGGAGGACTCCAAACGGACGAAATAATTCTACGAGAAGAGCTCTGTGATAAAGAAAACTATATCTCTGTATTAGCTAAAGCTAAAGACGTGGTGGAGGAGGAAAAGTGTTTCCTTCAACAGCAAGTTGACACTTTAAAAAGTTCTTCGTCACAAATGCAAAACCAAACAACATCACAAGCAGAGATTATCAACCAGAAGAAATTAATTATTGAGAAGCTAACTGTCGACAACACTTCTCTGTTAGAATCTGTTGAAACACTTCAAAATGATAAATCTTCTCTTCAGAATGTCATCACTCTCAACGAGTCTGAAATTAACAATCTGACGAACGACAAGACGTCACTCGAAGTGTCGGTGAATGAACTCCAACAGGAAGTTAATGAATTCACAAGTGAAAAGAGTTCTCTGACAAAAACAAACAACTCCCTCCAGCAAGTCATCGACAGAATAGATTTAAGTACTGAGAACTTAACTACTGACAACAACACACTAAAGGAGTCAATCGTAAGCCTTCAGAATGAGATTAATATTTTAAATGATAATATTGTTGAAAGAGAGTCAGAAATCAAAACTAAGGAAGAGATCATCAGCAACTTAGAAAGAGATTCGGAAATTCAAATTGCCAGCAACGATCAGCAGAAACTCCAATTACAAAACACTATTTCATCTCTTAACTCTGATATCAATTCTTTAGACGAACAGTTAATCAACCAGAAGGAAGCGACAACAGTCTTACAAACAGAACTCCAACAACAATCGAATATTCTAAAGCAACTTGAAGCAGAAGAAGCCTCACTTAACCAACTAATTGTTATTAATAATCAAGAGATCACGTCACTCACAACTGAGAACACTTCTCTTGTTAACTCTCTCAAAGAAAATGAAGATCAACTAAAGTCTACGAAGAAGCTCCAGGAAGAAATCTCTGAGCAGTTAATTAAACAGAAATCTAAAAATAGTGATTTACTCAGAGCTATGAATGAAACAGAAACAACAATATCAGAACTCAAGTCTGAGAAACAGGCAGGCATGGTGACGATTACACAGTTGGAGAATGACATGCAAACACTTCACGATGAGAATTCAAATATTTCTGGCAGCGTTAGTGAGAATGAAGTTCTAATCAAACAATTGAGAGATGACAAAGAAACTCTTCAAATCTCATCAACTCTCCTACAGTCGGAAAGATCTGATCTCACTAATGAGATTTCATTAAACAAGACGACTGTCGATCAGCTAATTGATGAGAAGAGTGCTTTCGAAAGTTCAATTTGTGATCTCCAAAATGAGATGTCCTCACTGAAGGAACAAATCGCAACATCGAACACTACAATTGAAAACCTAAACAACGACAAGCAATCTCTTCAACAAGAACTTGATGGAAATGTTTCTAATTTAAGATCTCAAATAGAACTCCTTTCGGATGAGAAACAAACTGCTGAAGAGAAGACGTCAGAACTGACTACTGAACTCCAGTCGAAGGAAAAGGTTGTTGGAAAGTTAGAAACGGAACTCTGCGACTGCAGAAATGAAATAAAAACCCTCCGAGAAGACAACAACACGGCGATCACAACAATCTCTCAATTAGAATCTAATGTCTCGCTCAAGAGCGATGAGATAACAAAACTCGTAGACCAAAAGTCAGCCGGTAAATCAACCATCTCACAGTTAGAAACAGACATGCAGAACTTACACGACATGAACTCTTCATTAAATCAAGAAGTTAACAACATAACATCTCATAGTCAACAGTCAGTTGATAAACTTCTGACTGACATCACAACTCTGAAGGATCAGAAAGAGACTCTTCAAATAGCTGCCAGGCTATCACAAGACCAGAAGACGACGTTACAGTCAGAGATCACAAAACTTGAAAGCAGTCTGAAAGAAGCAACTGATGAGAACGAGTCCCAACAACAATCCATCGACGTATTAAATGAGAAGGTATCAATGCAGCATCAGACTAACGAATCAAACATCGAAGAGTTAGCAGCAGAAAAAGAATCTCTTCAGGAAGACATCACAAAACTAAACAACCGAATGAACGAAGTAATCGACAGCAAGGAATCCGTTGAGAAGATGTACGAAGAGAGTCAAAGAGAAGTTCAGAAATTGACATCTTCGAAGGAATTACTTGAGGAAGAAATTATAGTTTTAAACAACAGCAACGTGACTTCTCAAAAAACTGTTGGACAACTTCAGGAGGAGAAGGAAGTAATGAACTCTGAGATTATTAATCAAAAAGATGCAAACGACACTCTGAAGATTTCATACAAATTGTTGTTGGAGGAGAAGTGCGGACTCACTGATGAGAAGACTGCTTTCGAAAGTTCAATTTGTGATCTCCAAAATGAGATGTCCTCACTGAAGGAACAAATCACAACATCGAACACTACAATTGAAAACCTAAACAACGACAAGCAATCTCTCCAACAAGAACTTGATGGAAATGTTTCTAATTTAAGATCTCAAACAGAACTCCTCGAACAGCAGCTGACACTACTCTCAAGTGAGAAGCAAACTGTTGAAGAGAAGTTGTCACAACTAACAAATGAAGTCCAGTCACAAGTCCAGTCGATCACATCTCTGAATGCGGAACTTACTTCTCGAAATGATGAGTTGGCTGCTCAGAAGAAATCAAAACTTTCTCTTGAGGAAGAATTCGACGTATCGATCTCAAAACTAACGAGAGAGAAACACTCACTTGAAGAAGCAGCTCTAAGTCTTCAATATCAGTTGACAACAGTTCAGGAAACTGTTAATCAAAATGAAGTTCAAATATCTGAATTGGATTCGGAAAAGCGACGCCTCGAAGTTGACATTCAAAACAAAGACTCCGCCATCGTTGAGTTGACAGACGGAAAGGAAACTCTTCAAATCGCAGTGAAGTTACTTCAGTGTGAGAAAGTAACAACCGATGATAGCATCGGTGGACTGTCTGCTGAGAATGACATCAAAACAAAAACCATCTCTGAACTTGAGTCTGAAGCAACAGTTGCCAGAGAGAAGATTTCAAAATTAGAATCTGAACTGACTTCTGTTTCAGATTCAGCAGCACAACTCGAAGAGGAACTGTCAGCAGTAAATCAATTGTCACTTGAAAATGAGAACTCTGCTGATGACGAAAAGAAGTTACTCGAGTGTGACATCACTTCATTGAGAGAACAATTATTATCATCACAACAGACAGCTGAACACTTTGAGAGTCAGGTGTCAAAACTAAACAGCGACATTGAAAACCTCCGCAATGAACTCTCTGCGTCAGCTGAGGCCGCATCTGAAAGTAAGTCGATTGCAAAGGCAGAAAGGAGAGAGAAAGAAAGTATCGTAGCCGACTTGAGAGAAGTAAAACACGAGTTGTCTGGCTTACAGTCAGCTGTCAAGTTAGCGCGGGAAAACGCTGCTGAAAGCGAATCTGTAAAAGTAAAGTTAGAAGACAACATCAGTCGTTATGAAGAGAGATTTCAGAATTTAGAATGCGAACTGACCATCGTCAGTGAGGCTTCTTCGCGGAACGAAGCTGCTGCAAATGTCCTTCGCGAACAACTCCAAGAAGAAGTACGAGAGAAGGAAGCGCAACTCGCAGAAAGTGAAGCCGCAACAGGTACTGTGCGGGAAATCTTCGATTCTGAAATTGAAAAACTAAAACAAGAAATATCTGACATGGAACAGGCAGCCAACCAGCGCGATATTCACATCAACAACTTAGAAAGAGAACTGGACTCGAGAACCAACTCCTCTAATGAAAGTAAAGAGACGATCACTTGTTTAGAAGTAAGAGTGTCTGAGTTGAGTGAACAGTTTGAGGCTTCAAAAGAGTTGTTAACAATTCAAGAAATTAAACTTGATTCCCTAACAACAAAGCTGAATGACAAGGAAGAAGAAACCGACCAACTTATTATATCAAACGAGGAACTGCTAACAACAAAATCATCCGCTTTGAGTACGACTACTGACGAGTTGAAAGCAACAGTCTCTGAGATTGAAATACTGAAAACATCAAACGCAGAGTCTGCAAACAAACTGAATACGATGTCTTTGGAACTTGAACAGGCTGAAGCCTCCAAGAGTGAACTACGTCAGAAAATGGAAAAGATGAAATTAGACGACAAAAGTGAGTTCTCTCTTTTAGATAACGAAAAGAAGAATCTCGAAGACGACGTCTTGAAATTAGAATCAGAATTGACGACTACTAAAACAACAGTAGACACTCTCCAACAACAGTTGTCAGAATATCAAATTCGTGAAGTAGAATCATCAATTGAATTATCAAATACGAAACAGATCCTCAAAAATTTAGAAAACGACTACAACACCGTCCAGGATGAGTTAATAGCAGAGAACAAAACTAAACAATCACCTCCTTCAGAAGAAGAAGAAGGACAGCAAGACATCTTATTACAACATTCATTAACAAGCGCTTCAGAGAAAGACGAGATAATTAAACATTTGGAAGATGAGCTCTCTATTTCAAAACATGAAAGTGAACTACTTCAGAGTGAAGCAGACGATAAGAATCGAATGATATTTAGACTTAAGAAAGTGTTGGCTGATAAGACTCACACAAGTGACACGGCATTGCGTCTTTTTGAAAGTGAGATTGACGGAGTTCGCGATGCAATACTTCCGAATGTTGAGAGATTGGAAGAAACTGTCAGAACTAAAGATCAACAAATACAACGACTTGAAGAATACCTCTCAAAATCTGCTACTCGACACAATTCCATTGCTGACAGTGACATCGACAGTACTTGCGCTTCCGAAAGCAACACAAGCCGCTACACTGGAATCCTAGCTCGTGAAGCAACATGTCGGGCTTCTATTGCTGAAACTACTGAATTCACTCTCCGACAACAAAATGAAACTCTTAGACAGAATTTATCTCACTTGTTGGGTAAATATAAAACTGTTAAAAAACAATTAAAATCATCGAAGGGTCACAACGTTATGGCCACACCGACTAATTTGTCACCAGTACTTTCTGCATCACCGTCTCCTTCTCCATTACTAGGAAGTATTAATGCTGTGTCCTCGAGAATGAATTTATTAAGATCTGGGAAGGGAGAGTCTGAGAGTGATAAGCGATCGATTGCTTTAAGAGAGAGAGCTGCTGGAATTGAGAATCGTTGGCATGGTGGAAAGAAAGAAGAGAGTTCTCGAAGTTTGACTCCACAGACTCCGATACAACCTCCGAACATGAATCGATTATACGAATATGAATCGCCTACAATCTGATTGTTATTTTAGAAGACTTTCCCTACCCACACATAGATACTGCATTACAAGAATACATACTTCTTTTTTAATTATAGACAAAACAAATGGAAGAGAAATACCATAATAGATAATAGAAATGTTTTTTTTTCTTTTTTTCTTTTTCTTTTTTTTTTTTTTTTTTCCCCTCTTTTTTTTAAAATCAAAAAAGGCAAAATTCACGTTAATTTATTTATTGTTAATATCAAGAAGATGACTTTGAGACTAGACGATGCCTCCTCTTCTTTTTATGATTTTTTTTCGAATTTGTTTAGGAGTTTCGGTGTTTTACTTATTTTAGTTTGGCAGCAGTGCATTTAGCAAATTATTTATAGTTTCAGTACCCCAACCAACTTCCTAGTTTCGCACCTTATAAACCACTTCTTTTTACGTTTGTTAACACACCACTATTCGGACAAATCTTTTTATATTGTGTGGTGTTTTTTTTTTTTTTTTTTCTCTTCTCGGCTGTTTTGATTTTGATTTTTTTTTTTTTTTTCTTCTTCTTCTTTTTTTTTCATGTGTTAGTCAAGGACAGCCAAGACCAGTCCATTCAAAATTTCCCTTAATTTCCCCACTAGATTCGAGTTTTGTTAAAATAAGTAATAAAAAAAATAAAAGTAACCACCCTACCTCTATTTACAGCAAACAATATAACTTTTACTCTGCGAGATTGTGATCTTCACATCATAAGATTGGGTCTAATTACGTTGCAGTTGCCTCGTAGCTCTAAGGAGTTAACCCGATGCTCTTTAGTTTGCTGTATCAGCAATGCACAGTATTGGACTTCCTTGTCTATCTATCATCAGACTCAATTAACCATATCTCTCAACAGCATTATATGTCTTAAAAAGACTACAAACATGAGGGTTAGAATTCGAATCGTTGGACAAGAAGGTGAGAAAGTAAAACTATGGGCAGTAGTACCAAAAGAAGCTAAAACTATAAAGTGTTTCGTTAAACACGTTGCTGGTATAACTGATTTACCAAAGAAGTCAATCATTCTTAATATCGACGGTTTTGAACTTCCAGCAAAACAACCAATCGAACTCATCAGAGAAGGTGATATTGTAAATGTTAAAGTCAGCTGTTTATCTAAAAAGTCGAAGAAGTCTAAGAAAACCAAATCACCAAAAGACAGGAATAAAACAAAACGCTCTGAAACAGAAACCGAAGTAGGGCAGCTGAAGAAAATAAAAAACGACCCAAACGAGTTACAAGAAGGAGCTAAAAAGAAATCCATTAATAAACATGTTGAGGAAACTAAATGTAAGAATAAGATAAAAAGTGATTCGAATAACAGACGAGAACTTACACCAACTGTCGTCAATGATGATGAAAGTCCCAACGATACTAAACAACATGATGACCACTCGAATGTCACTACTAATCAAGTTCTTGAAGAGGCGAAAGCACAGTTACTCAACAGATTACTTGGTGGTGATCAAAGTAGTGAAGATAATGATATTCGTGTTAATAAACAACAACAACAAGAAGTATCTAAACCCAACATATCATCGACAATTGAACAGCAATTAGAAGCACAGCTGTCAGAAGAACAGGACTCTCAACTTACTATTGAGAATGCCGAAGAAGGTTTAAAAATTTCTTATAAATTGGAAGAAATCTCATTCGAGGGAGGGAAGCTCGTCAGAGACGTAACAAAACACTTTGGGACCATCTTGTCGATTCACAAACAGATGCTTACCATCTTGGAATCCGATACCGAAGTTGCTCAAAAAGTTCATATCACAACTCTACTAAACCCGATTATTGTTTCTGACTTCACACCAGAAGATTCTCAAAGTAACAATCAACCTGAGGAATTTGATGAAAATAAAACATATTCAGGGACTGTACGAGAGTGGTTACACCAAAAGTCTTTCGGTTTTATTTCTGTAAAACTTAATAAAGAGTTACAGATTGATGTATTTTGTCACAGAAGTTCAATCCAGTCGGGAATAGCGCTGTCAGCAGGTGGTAGTGTTCAACTAAGGATTAATAAAGATCAAGAAGAAAGATACATAGCGAGAGATGTTTATGGTGAAGGGGTTTTATCAAATTCAACAAATCTAAAATTAGATTTCCCATACGACGGAGTTGTTAAGAAATGGATACCTGATAAAGGATACGGGTTCGTTACACTCAGCGATTGCCCTTCAGATATATTCTGCCACCGAAGATCATTTCTAGGGAGTACTCTAATCCCTGGTAAGCCCATTAAGATTTGGCTCGAACGCGACCCACACGACAATAATAAATACATTACTTCTTGGGTAGATGGTCCTGGTGTTGAGACTCAAGAAGAGCATTCCCGCGACGTCAGCCCCCAAAAAGACAGAAATATAATCACCGTGACAGGGATTCGATCCTGGGCACAACCTGGTAAACTAGGCGATTGCATACAAAAGAAGTTCCAACTGAACTCAATTGGATACGTTACAATAAATAAAGAAACAGCAGAAGCCACAGTTCCAGTCAGCAGCAGAGAAGACTTTCATAAGATAGGAAGTGAGACCATCACGTGGGAGGATTTAGAAATGACGTCCCCTTCTGTTACTGTTTTGGGAGTCCCTAAGGATGTCTCACCTGGTAGAGTTGCTTTAGTGTTTTGTCAAAAGTTTAATACGAAAGGTGTTGGATTTGTAGACATTTGTCGTAATTCGGGAAAGGCTTTCATTCCTGACGTTGATTCTTCTATTCTCCTACTCCTGAAGGGTGGTTCCATTTCGTGGGATGTGCTGTCTCCGAAGACTTCAAACAGCGCACCTAATACTCCCACTGTACCAGACGGTAATGTTTCTAGGGGTTCCTTACCTGGCATTCCCGGCCCCATGATCAGAGCACAACCGCCAAAGATTCCCACACAGAGGAAACCTCGCCTTGGTGCTATCACCAGGGCTATTTCACTCTTAAAGCAACATGAGCAGCAGAAGTAATTTTATTGCTTTTGAAATCAATTCTTTTTGCGTCACTCAAATTCCCGTCACAATATAATAACTACCCCCCCTCCGTTCTGTTACAGATCAAACACAACAAGAGGTCGATTTCTTTAATTTAATTATTTTAACGTCCTTCGTGAGAATGTCTACAACTTGACAGGTTCGTTTATTTACTTATTTATATATTTCTCTTAAGGGTGAATTAGATGGAAGCCGACGCAGTCTGCGCGAGGTTTAACCTACCTCGCGGAGATGAAGAGGCCCGGCGACAATGGGAGGTTAAGAATGTGAAAGAAGATCGAAATGTCGCATTCTCTGATTATACCTCTTCTGATGGGAGTGTTAAAATAGAAAAAGCTGAGGAGGTAGAAGATGAAACTCCTTGGTGTTTAGAATTATCATGGAGGGTCCTATACTACGGAGGGATAACCTGGTGCTTTCTGGGTGTTGTTGTATTAGTTTTATGGGGTTTGGTTTTTGAAGGAACTAGAGAGCTCTGTAACGGAGAATTCCAAAGATCAAAAAGATCGATGACATGGTGGTACGTACCGCTTGTACTGATACTAGGCATAAGTCAGCTTCACACTTGCTTCAACATTCGAACTGGTTGGTCTCGTACAAAGAAGATGGCCTGTCTTTTAAACACAATGGTTGCTGCCCTCTTAGTAAGATTCTCACACGATGAACTCATTCTTCTCTATGAGTTTGACGACTATAATTTAACAACTGAATCACAAACAACTATCGCATTTATCTTCTTTTCATATTTATGCGCTCTACTTCTTTGTATTCAAACATGTCTTTTATGCTTCGTTAAGGACCGATACAACTTTATTAATACTGCTAATAAGATATACAAGACAATGTACCCAGGAAAGAAACCTCCTCCATCAAGGTTTCAAGCACTTGCAGAATTTATGCAAAAACCAGTTGTAAAGGTAGTCACGATGATGATGTGTTTAGTTGGAGCTATTATGGGAACAATGGCTTTTATTACATTCATTGACGTGAATGACTCCACGAGGGATGGATTAGTAGAAAAAAGAGAAGCATTTGATCAAGATCAAAGCTTTGTTGGTTACTTACTAATCCTTCAGTTATCAGTAACTGTGTATACTTTGTTTTGTATGGTTCTTAAAGCAGGACCTGTTCTCATTCAAATAGCGATGACTTTATCACTTATCACGACAACAACATCACCAATTGCTGTTGAACGTCAAACTGAATTGTCAAAGTGGCTTGGGGCTTCTTCAAATCCGTGTGTCCCTCCAACTCCAGCTCCGGCAGCCCCGTTGGAACCTCCGAAATTGGATTTAACTTTATCGTTTGGCGCTTTGGGTAAAGAATTTCATGGTGCTCATCGTGATGCTAGTGTTTTGGAGTATGTTCAATTTGAAGAGTTAGCTGTGGGCGATCCTCCCAGTGATTTCCAAGAAGACACTGTCACTGCCGTGCCTGACGTGACAACTGCCACTGCCACGCCAACAATTGCCGTGCCAACTGAGACAGCAACTGCCACTGCCACGCCAACAATTGCCTTGCCAACTGCCACTGCCACGCCATCAATTGCCGTGCCAACTGCCACTGCCACGCTAACAATTGCCGTGCCAACTGAGACAGCAACTGCCACTGCCACGCCAACAATTGCCTTGCCAACTGCCTTGCCAACTGCCGTGCCAACTGCCGTGCCAACTGCCGTGCCAACTGCCGTGCCAACTGCCGTGCCAACTGCCGTGCCAACTGCCGTGCCAACTGCCGTGCCAACTGCCGTGCCAACTGCCGTGCCAACTGTTGTGCCAACCGCGGAGCCAACTGTTGCGCCACCAACTGCAGTTCCGACAGAGCAACCGACTGCAGTACCAACACTTCAGCCAAATCCAGAAGTCCCACCAATCGTAGCCGTGACATTTCCACCAGATGTTGTTGTTGAAGCTGTTTCTATTGATATTATAGTATTTGAGAGTCCAATTGATTTAGCCGACATTGATAAAATTAGAAGTTTCATTAACGGAGTTCTGGCCTCAGTTGGGATCTTCGACAACCTTGTGACGTTCATTAATCCTTTCCTTTATAAGTCTGAGAATGCTCTTGTTGTTAGTTGCATGAAAAAGAAATGCGAAAACTTCGAAAGCGAACCAGTCAATCTCGTAGGCAGGCCTATCGTTTTGGAAAAGCGTGAATTCCAAGTTCTACAAAGCTCAGGTAGGTATACAATAAAGGGTTATCGTAGAGATGATGCGGCTCAAGAAGCAGAACCAGTTAGAGATGTTTGGAAGGGAGCTTCGGTAAAATCAAAACTGCAACTAGAAATTGTAAATGACAACTGTGACGCAAATTCTGCTACAGCACAGAAGATGGAAATCTCATCAGCGAGTTGTAATATCGTTAAGATGGATCCTCCAACTTATGAAGTTGCTTCAACGTACTTCTACGCGGGTTCTATTTGCTTCGAATCGAACTACTACGTAATCTTCAGTATTGATCCTACTCCTGATCTCTGTAACGAACTCTACACAAAAGTTAAAGCCTCTATTGATGCTGGTGACCCTTTCGATTCTGGTATCGAAAACCCTGCCGAGTCAATCGTATCTCTTCAAGGTGAAAACTGTCCTGAAGATCGGCTGAATTTAATTAAACTAATTACAGGAAGTACTGTAAGAGTATCACCAGGTGAGTCTGGCTGTACTGCAATTGACGACGCCGTGAAGGCTGAAGAAGCAGCTGCTTTTGAGGCAGAGAAGGCCTCAGCTCGTCCACAAGTTAAACAGGATTCAGCAGCATCTGCTGCTGCGGAAGAAGGTGCTACACAGGCCGCTGCTGCGGCGGCGGCAACAGTAGCAGCTGGAGCAGCAGCAGCTGTTGGTTCAGCAGCAGCAAGTGGTGCTGCAGGAGCGGGAGGTGCTGCAGGAGCTGCAGGAGGAGTTGGTGGTGTTGGAGGTGCTGGAGGCGCCGGTGGTGGTGGTGGTGGAGGTGGAAATGGTGGCAAACAAGAGGGTGGAGGAGGTGGTGGCAACGATCTTGAAGGAGGGGGAGGAGGAGGGTCATTGAACTCTAAGAAAAAACCCGAACGAATGAAACGAGAAGTCTGGTGGGTCCGAGCGACATTATGTTTGGGGATCTGTATCGTGGGGGGAGGCCTCACTGCTCTAGTCGGGTGGTCCATCTTCTGGAAGGAAGTAAACGGAGTTCACAACGGTCCGCTAGTTAGGAATAATGTGGCGCCATACTTTCTAAATATCGCTATCATGATCTGTTCTGGCGTTATGTTGTTAGTGACGTGGTGGATGTACAAGTGCCAGAGAACTGTAACAGGGCACCCCGGCTGGAACATTGCTGTACTTTGTGCCTGTATGATGTCGACACTACCAGGGCAGGTTTGCATCCAACATTTTTATGATCTCCAGGGACACATTAGTAGGGACGAGTTATGTAACGGTCCGTGTGATATGGACAATGCATTAGTAGTACAGGCTATGAGGGCTGCTTTAGGTGGAGTTCTGTTGGTAACGTGTTGTTCTTTTGCCATCTTATTATGGGGAATTGGTTTTGCTGAAAGTAGGACTACTTGGATGGTAGAAGGTGGAGATGAGTTGAATGAAGAGAATCTTGAAGAACACAATCGTGATGCACCTGACTACGAGGAAGAATCAAATAATGGACCAGACCGTGAGACTGAAGACGATGTGCCTGATTGTCGTCGGGAAAACTTTCCAGACCACGACAGCGAAGACGATTATGCAGCCGACTGTAACCATGAAAACGCTCCTGACCATGACAGTGAAGAAGAGGGAATTTAGTAGAATTATCTATTTAGAGAGCTCTTACTTTACTTGGCATTTAGCCAACCACTCACGGTTGATCCGTCGGTCAGTCGTTCAGTTGTTTAGTTCGTCATCTTTGTGTGTTACAAAGAGATTTATTTACTGCAAAGCTAAATCTAAACATCTGTTGCGTTCATCAGGGTAACTGGATGCGTCATCCTTTTTACTAAAGCCTTTGAGATAATTTGTTTTTGTTGTTTTTATTTTGTTTTGTTTTTCTTCTCTCCTGCAATATTTTTTTTCTTGTTCTTTTGTTGCTATTTATCTTTCTTTTTAACCTTAATATCTTATCAAACAACAACAAACTAACGTAATTGTACTGATTTTACTGTAGGATGAGTGGCGTTAAAAAATAAAACAAGCACCTCGTTGTAAACGAATGTAATAAAATAGTCAATTATTATTATTATTATTTATTATAATAGAAATAAATTCCTTTTTTTTTTTTTTTTTTTTTTTTGGTCGTTGTTAGATTTCTGTTTGACAAAACAAAAAACTTCGCATGCGTAGTTTCTCTCCTCGAAGTTTCTTTGAAATCAGAACCTAAAGAATTCTTTCAGTACCAATCAATATAACATTTCGGTAGGACAGTAGTACCCTGATTCATTGAACCTGGGTACAATATGGCGTTAGTCCTTTCCACTATTTAATAGTACGCATTTAAATAATATCAACCAACCACTTAACGCATCGAGTGAGCGACATTTCAGGATGCACAAGGAACTCAAAAAGATGATTTTTGATATTACATCTTCCAGTGCATCATCTTATCTCTGGGAAAAAAAAAAAAATAAAATAAAATAATGTTCAAAAAAAGATACAAAAAAAAAGTTTTTTTTCTTTTTTTTTTTTTTTTTTTCTGAAAAACATCTGTGCGATTACTGCTGTGGTCTGTGTGATTATTTTAGCATCACGATCTCGTGACATCAGCAAACTTGATTTCTAATATTTTTTAATAATTTGTTTGTTTGGTTGAGAGTGTTAGCAGTAGTGAGGTTTTTTCAAAAGAAAGAAACAAAAGTCAGCTGGTAGACATATCACCATTCACTCATCGGTTCGGCTGAATCACTTGCAGTGGACAAGTCTCCAATGTCAACTTTTCTTCTATTCCACTTGCTAGGCTGTATTGTGTGGTATGGTAAGAAGTTCTAAAATATTATTGTTTCCTTACGGTAAAAACTTCCCCTGACTTCGATTGCACTAAGAAGAGTGCAAGCTCTCAGGCTGCTTAACGGATGTACTCAACCTTTATTCTTACAGTATTGCTGTTACCTGTTCGTGTTCATCGATGAATTTATTTTTATTGCATTCATGCACAATAAAAAAAAAACAGTATACCACGTAAATAGTTATTTTTTTGTTTTCAACTATTACGTGTGATTTGAATGTTTGTTTAAAACACAATGCGGGTCGATGAAAGGTGTCTTTTGGCAGTATCACTTGCTGTGTCATACGAATAGAATCGTCGTGTTACGATTTGTTTCGCTCCCCTCTTGTGCCACGTCACGTCTGCCCGTTTCATTCCAACCAAAATTTGAGATGAAAAAAAAAAGAAACACTTGGTTAATTATATGTCCTTCTGTTTACATTTTTCTCCCCTTTTTTTTTAATTTTCTTTTTTTTTTATATTTTATAATATAACATCTACGACGTTGTTTCTGAAGAAGTGATCTAGAAAAAATGCGCCATTGCAGTTGTCTCACTTATCAGGGGATGTCGTGAGTTTTTTTTCCCCCTTTTCTCTTGCATGCGGGTGGGTTCACGTTTAGACAAGAAACTATCACAGCATTAACAAAACTTTTGATATCTGTAGTGTGATATTCATAATACACGATGGAGTAAAAAATAGCATATGTGAAAGGGTTCCATTACTTTTTAGCTGTTGCTTTTCTTGTTACTTTCTTGGTTTCGTGTTTTTTGTTGTCTACTTACGTAATATGCGTATTACTGCATGCATCCTGCCCGTTCTTTTTGTTTGTGAAAGTATCATTTGCCTTTTATTAACTTCTGCAAAGTAGAATACCTGACCTCCTCCAAGACTATGTGAAGAACGCTCTCCACACGAAGCTTGCGAGGCTGTTTTCGTTTGTGGTTGTTGTAGTAGTTGGCGGTGTATAGAAAATGTTTGATTGAGTTTATGATGTGCATTTGTACTTATTGTGTTTTCAACTCGTCACTTTGACGGAATTAGTTTGAAATGTCTTTAGCAAAGCACTGCAATAGACTCTTTTGACCCTTCTAGTCTTTCCAATCATTTTCTTTTTTTTTATAAATAATCGAGACATTAACAAATAAAAGGTTTCTTTTTTTTTAATTTTTGGATTTTGGATAACCTTTTTCACTGATTTAAGTTCATTTCTTCGTTAAGGGTTGAGGAAAAAGACTTTTTTTCTTATGATTCATACTTCCCCCTCACCCCTTGTTGGTGTGGTTCTATTCTATTTCCTTTTTTCGACTTTCCGATCCTGTATAACTTCCCTATGTGGTCTTTGATTAGTTAGCGAGACTACTATGCATGTTTATGTTATGATTGTTATTTATTCTTTTTTTTTTTTTTTTTCAGTACGAACATATTTTTGGCTTAATAACGTTAAATAATGGCCACCGTTTTTTTTTTTTTTTTTTTTTTTTGTCTACAGCTTTGGTAGAGTAGTAGTGATGAATAAGAATTGTAGACTTTTTTATATTTCTCTTCTTGTCAATTTTGTTCATCAGTTTGATTTTTTTTGATCTTTATTAAAACAACGGAGAGCAGCTAACACTGTTGGAAGCTCTTGAAGTATTCGAGAAGAATCTTCTTGTTGTTCCGCATGGCGTGATTCATATTCTCAGTGATTTCCAATTGTCGCTTGCCTCCCTGCATGGGGGCTAGCGAGGCAATCATCAATCAATGCTTCTTACGTTTAGTTCTTCTTGATAGGCCGCTGATTTTCCTGCATGTCCTATCTCATTGTGGCATTGCAGGGAATGAACAGGCTGACGCACTGGTGAAGAAGGCAGCCTTACAATCAGTGGAGCCTGAACTGACTTCGTATGATTTCAGGATGGCTCAATGTTGTATTTAGAGACAAAAGCTTTAGAAAGCTAAGGGCACTGTGGACTCTATATTCCATAACAAGGTGACTCTAGGATCTAGTCCTCACCGTTTCCTACCTTGTCTCGCTGGGAATCTGGAGGTGGAATGGGGTGGCCCGTCTGCGTACCCACCAGGCTTGTAAAGCTACCGAGAAACGAGTCGCGCACATTGAAAGGAAAACAGGCTTCTCACTACTGGGATGATGTTAGGAGCCATGTTATGGAACTTGATTATTCATATAAATCGTCTTAAATATTATTATAGACGAACTCTCGATAGTAGATACGCTGATCAATCGAACGGGTCAAGATCTAAGCTTTCTAGATTTCTTTTTTTACGGTTAAGGCGCCTCCAGCAGTGATATTCCCCTGGCGGATATTAATATATTTCTTTCCTTTAGTGTATTTTATTTTATTTTATTAGTATCATTTCTCTTTCCTTATCATTACTTTATTATTTATAATTCTGATCTAATGTAGCGTGTTCTCCCTCTCTTTGGCGATACAGCCGTCTCTGACACTGTCTGCTTGCGCGGGCGGTGGGTTTAGGTAGTCATTTGTTCCAGGTTATTCTACGTCTCTTATCGTCTGTGAGAGTCTCACGCTTGGCTGGTAGCAAACCAACTGTTACCCTGTTGAGCTTTTCCTGATATTTGGCTTCCTAGGCTACTAGATATATAAAAAATATTCGACGTTCCTTCAACCATTAAAGGTACCACTGAATAACTTTATAAGTTTGACGGACTGAATCACAGAACACTCGTTGTTTAGAATTCCATCCCCCTTTCGAATGGGCAATCTTGTTTTTGTTTTCTACTGAGTCAAATCAGTTTTTGCGGTCAGCTATAAATGAATTCCTGTTCCCTATTATTTTTTCATATGATTATATAGTGTAGATATGTGTGTCTTTTTTTTTGTATGCACTGTGAGATTACTCTGTTGTATTAGTATCCTTAATGTTGTGTGGTGTGCGTCTAAACTCCTCCTTTTCTGTTAGGTGAATACTTATTGTTTACGTTGTCAAAAATCACCCCTCACTCTCTTCGTATATTAGTATTTTGAGTCGTATAAATAATGTTTCAGAAAAACTTTTTCTATAAAAAAAAAAAAAAAAAGTTATATTTTTTTTTATTTTTTATTTTTTTTCCTTACGTTGCCTCCTGCAACAAAAAAAAAAAAAAAAAAAAAAAAAAGAACAGAAATAAGCAACCTTTTTTGCTTATTAAATTTGAAAGAATTTTTTTTTTTTTTTTTTAAAATTATCCTCCTCCTCCTACTCTGTGTTTAAGTAGACGATGGTTAACTGAAGTGTGAAAGATAACTATCTCTTTCCTGCATCATAACTTTCTGATATGTTTATATTAGATTACTTTGATACAATATATATATTTATATATCGCAATAAATATGCTTTCAAACAATTATTCCCGTTGTGATGATGGTGCTAATCTTGACCCTTTTTTTTTTTTTTTTTTTTCACCGCCTTTTTCAGAGGGCAACCGATAAATCATTTTCCTTCTCTCATCAATAGTTAAGCTTGGCAAAGGTGGAAAATCTGAAGATTTTTGGTTTTAGTTTTTTCTATTGAATTAAATTACTTTTCCTTCCAATCCATCACTGAGTCTTTGACAAAGGCTTAGCAGATCGTGTCCTAATGCTGTGCAGCAACGTTGGATCAGATTTAAAAAAAAAAAAAAACAGTGTTTTGTTTTTTTTTTTTTTTTTTTTTTGCTGTAGAATAACCAATAAGACTTTTTTTTTGATTAAAATAAATTTTGATTATCGTCTTAGTTGAAACAGCTGATGTTTTTTTTTCCCCCGATCCCCGATCCCTAAAATTTTTTCCAGGAAATTAGCACCATTCTTACTTCTCTCTCTCCTTTCCCCCACCCCCCTTTCTCTTGTTTTCAACGATCTATAAATATAGTTCGGCCTTGATAACACCATAACATAACAAGATTGGGTCCACTTACGTTGTTGCTGCCTCGTGGCTCTGTTAGAGTTGACGGATACTCAATGGTCCGCTATCGGTGATACGCAATATGCAATGTAGTGGTCCTCGTTATCTAGTTATTTTCTATCGCTTCAGGTTTCATAGGATTCTACTGATCCTTGCGTATAAACCTGCGTCCTTTCCCCTATTATTTTTTTAAGCCTTTTTACTTTTCTTTCTTTATATGATGATGGTTTCTGGTTTTTTGTGTCACCTGGTGGGCTTAGTTTTTCTGGCTTCTATTTATAACAAAAAAAAAAAAAAAAATAATAAAAAAAAGGACCTTTTTAGCATTGGCAATAGTCGCAAGAAATTCTTATTGAGAACGATCGTGTTTTTTTTTTTTTTTTTTCTCTTTCGTGCGATTGTTTGGTTTGCCCAAGGGTTGAATTAGTGTGACAACACCTCCCACATGCGATATGGTGACTTATATATCTATTTTTCCTGCACAGGATAACTCGAGCTAAAGGTACACTCCGATTGGACTGGTGAACACATCACCAGATTCTTCCTTCTCGGACATGTTTATCGCTGAGTGTATCTCTGTTGTGAGGTTTTTGTGTTCAACTAAATGTTAATTTAGGGAGCACAATTGTCCTCTTGTTATGTTTTTAACTCTTACTTTTTTTCTTTTTCGTTTTCCTGTAAGAGTCAAAGAAAGCTGCGTGAAGACGCCTTTTTGAGCTCTACTCCGTACATAGGTGCGTGTGCTACTTGGAAAAAAAAAAAAGGGAGTATTTTTTTTTTTTTTTTTATTATTCTTTTTTGCAAACAATTTCAATCAATTTTTCCTTTTTAAAAAAATTCTCTCCTACCCAAATTGCGTAGAGTTACCGCAGTAGTATTTTTCTGTTTAATTTAATCACCACTTTTACGTTGGCGAACATTGAAACCCCAAAATCTTTTTTTTTTTTTTTTAGTTTTTATTTTTTTTCTTATTATTACTATGCGATGGCCTGTTTCATCTTTTTTTTTTCTTTTTAAGTTGTTGTAGTTGAATCGCAACAACCAATGTTCTCTATTAATTTGGAGAGGTCAGCAGGAAACCCTGGACACCTGACAAAAAAGAAAAAAAAAAAAAAAAAAAAAAGGCGGACGGATAGTAGGAAATCGTGATTTATGTGAAGTTGATTATTATGAACACAAAAAAAGAAAAAAAAATTGACAAAAGGAATAGAGGCGGAGAAACATTTCCACTGCCTAGACACATAAAAAACCATGGCACGAAACCATGTGAAACACACGGTTTATAAATGAGTGTTATGTTGTGTGTCTGTGGCCATATGTGGAGACACTTCCTGTCTTTTTATGTAAATGAAATGTAACGGCAAAAATAATGAACAATAACTTGGTTAGCTTTGTTTATGGTTCGTTTAACGTACCTTTCGATGATCCCCGTTTTTTTAGTGTTTTTTTTTATTTTTTTTATATTCTCATTCTGTGGATGCTAAGCTGGATGTTAATACGGAGCTCCTGGTGACCTCTGTTCTATTATCGATCTTTTCGTGTTCTGATTTTTTTTTTTTTTTTTATTCGATCACATGTCGGTTATGATATTCTTGCTTGGAGTGCTCTTTTTGAGCAGAGTTTTTAACTGTCATCAAAATCCTCAAATCTTTTGCGTATTGTTTTTCCTAACTTTGTGTTTTTCTGATTATAAATAAAACCTTCAAACATATCTATCTCTCCCCCTGCGTTGAATCATTCAGTTAGGAAAAACTTTTTTTTTCTTCTCTTTTTATAATGTCAATTTCAAGCTATAACTTACTTGCTTTTGATCAGTAGAACATTATCGAACCCTATCAGCATACCCCCCCCCCTCGAAAACTAAACCTATTCATTTCTAACTAACTAATACAACTATATTGATAATTCGTACTCTGATCGACAACTACCATTTTTAAAACTGGTTTTAACGTAGATATTTCTTCTTTTACAAAAAACTAAACTCATATCGTCTGGCGGTGCCACAAAGACTCACACATCCCCAAACATAATTACGTCGGGTATTAGCATAAACTTTGTTTTCTTCTCTGAAGAGAGCTGGGTCAGGGGTATTGTACGAAAAGAATGATCTTTTACGATTTACTTGAGTTTGTTTTTCTTTTTTTTTTTTTTTTTTTTTCTTATTCCCCTTTCAGCGTGTAAGAATATCAATTTAATTCCCTCATAAACTGCCTCATAAATTACTAATAGTATTAAATATTAGTTAACTTTGATAAAATACGTATGAATATAAATCCTTATGAATACGTTCAAACAGTTAACCCCCCTCCCTCCCCTCGTTTATAATGTAGAGTCTTTTACGGAACATTCACGGAGTGTTCACCTTTTAACCACTGCATTATAATTTACTAATTGTTTATGTTAGTTAACTTAATCTGCGAGTATTTGCTCAAACTTATTTACCTTCTTAAAAAGAGTATCCCAGCAGCCTCATTACTTTATATTGTTATTAAGTAGCTTTAGTGCAATCATATATTATATCATCGTTGATATGCTCAAATAACTATCCCCCACTGTATAACACTTGACTTGCATATGAAAATTCCTTCAGTTTTGTTTGACCGAAGTGGTTGTCAACTTAGTCTCCGTTTGTTAGCATGGCAAACGTGTAGACTCTCACTCTCCTAAATGAAGGTGTTTTTAAGTACCAGTGCAAGAGTTACAGAGAAGAGGGTTGACTAACAAACAAAATAACCCAATCTTGTGTCTGTGTCAGAGATTATTTTTTTTTCAAAAAAAAAAATAAAAAAAATAAAGACTTTTTCCCTTCTTTTTTTTTTGTTCCCCGCCAAGACACGATCAATCGATTAGACAGACACAACAGATATGGTGAGGGGGTGATTATATATAATATTGTTCTCGCCTTGCCTGTTGTGTTATCATTTTATTTCAGTGATCCCTCAACCCCCTTTTTGGTGTAGTTATCCCTGAGCAAATAATTACTGCTTCGAGGGGCACACATAGTTCGGCATTTCCTTTCCTCTTATTTTTTGATATATTGCTGCTTCGGTCTTTTCACTCACTTCTGTTGTGGTTTGCTTGGTGCGTCCACAGGCTAGTGTGAGTGCAGCAGTCTATTAATATCTCTCAGGCTGAGCAGTTGGTAGGAGTCTGAGAGATTTTACTTTACAGCCTGTCCTTTACTTTCTGTTTTCTTTTATTTTGTATGTTGTTCTTGTTGATTCTCTTCTGGAAACAAACAGCTCAGACAGCTGTGAGGTTAAAAGTTACAAATAGTTTGCAGCACCTCACAAGTTAAAGAGTTGTTGCTTCCCATGGGAATTTTGTTTCTTTTTGGGTTTCAGTTCTTCTTGTTACTTTGGGTTTTAGTACTTTATGCAGATTTACAAAAAAAAAAGAAGAGGGGAAAAAAAAAAAAAAAAAAAGTTCTTTTGTTCTTTACTTTTTTTTTTTTTTTTTTTTTTTTTTTTCGCATTCTTTTTTTTTTTCCTTTGTCTTCTCTAAGAAGATTCTTTTATTTTTATAATTTTCTGGCTTCATCAAAAAAAAAAAAAAAAAAATAGAATTAACCTCCAACTGCGAAGTGAAACGAAGCTCAAGCAGCTATAGATTAGGCCTTCTTACCCTAGCTACATCACAACTATAGAAGAACTTAGTGGTGTATATTTAAAGAGATGGGACTTTTTCATATAAGAGCAACAGCAGAGGAAATTAAAAAACAAAACAAATAACAAACAAAAAAAAAAAAAAAAAAAAAAAAAAAAGACTTTTTATATTCGGATGAAGTTACATAAAAAAAGTGGTCTCTTTTTTTTTTTTTTTTCCTCTTTTTTTATTTATTTGATTTTCAAGCAACAAATCATAATTTGTACTCGAAACTATTTCAATACTGTCACTGCAAAACAGCAAAAAAAAAAAAAAAAAAAAAGACAATCAAATTATCTTTAGGTTGACCTCCTGCACTTCGCAGAGTCCAGTCATCCGGAGAGCCAAAGAGCAACCAAGTTCTCCTTACTCATCAAATAGTTTGATGCGCAACTGCGACTTGTCTGTTGGGACATGTAACAACGTGACACATGGTGCACTCTAGAGGTATCACAAGTTTTTATTTTATGATATTTTTTTTTCTTCTCTTTTTTTTTTTTTTCTTTATTTATTTACTTTATATTCCTTTCAATCTTTTTTCTTTTTTTTTAAATATTTTTTTTTTTGTTTTTTAAGGTTGGAATGTGTCGGTTGATCCTTTTTTTTTTCCCAACTAACCGATACTGATCTTTTTTTTTTCTTTTTCTTTTTCTTTTACGTGTTTTCGATGCACTTCGTTTCCAACATATCCGTTACTTAGTGTGGTTAAGATGCGTTGTCACGAACGATGAATCAGCATTTTCTGTGTCAGTAGTTAACAAGATAAGGAAGTCTCATAATCTATGTTGATAATACTGTTGTTATTTTAGTACAGGGAATTCAGTTATAAATATGTTCAGCGGTGTTTATCTACATAAAAATAAACAATTTTTTATTTTATTTTATTTTATTTTTCTTTTTTTCATTATCAAGGTTTGAGGAAATAATGATATCACCCAGCAGTAGTATCTTCAGTTGTAATAGCAGTGTGGGAAATGACTCAGAGATTGGATCGGGTAACTCGGCATCACAAAAAATGGAGACTATTGAAAATCTAAACGAAGCAGCAAACGATAAGATGCAATGCTGTTTAAATTACTTTTCTTATTGGGGAAAGTCATCATCGGTATCATTACTAGCACACTTAGGACAGAACCCCTCAATACAAGATAGTCAGGGTAACGTTGCTCTTCACTGGGCAGTTAAAGGAAACAGACCATCGACTATTAAAGCACTTGTCGAATTAGGAGCTGATAATGTTCAAAACTACTCAGGACAGACTCCTGTTTCACTCGCTAAACAACTTGGTTACACTAACGCTTTAAAGGCCTTCACTCCTGATGTCCCAGCACCTACTCGACCTTCACCACAACGCAACTCTTTATACAAGCTAAATGGAGGTTAACTATTTTCTGATTTCTTACTAAATGGAATTACTCTATGTTTTGTATTGTATTGACTTCTCAGGGTGATGTTTTTATTGTTTATTATTATCTTTCTTTCTTTATCAAGATTCCATGTATGAGGCAGATCAGTAGTTTATTAGGTAGTACGAATACATCAACAATACAGAAGTAACTGTTTGTTTCTAGTGAAGTCTTTCTAAGGTTACGTACTTTTGTCAACAGGAAAAGCAAAAAATGCAAACTCTTGTTGCCTCCGCCGTGTTGGCGGCTGCTGGCCCACCGAACATAATTTTCATTCTGAGTGATGACTTGGGATTTGGTGACTACTCAATAAGTAACCCAGTCAACAGGACTATTGCTGCTATTCCAACTCCGAATATTCAAAGAATTGCAGACAACGGTATTAAGTTTGAGAGGAGTTACTCTGGTCCAGTATGTGCTCCTAGTAGATGCTCACTTATGACTGGTCGACACACTGGTCATTGCACTATTAGAGGAAATGATGGTTCTTACACTCCACTGTTGCCATCTGACATCACTGTTGCTAAGGCTTTGCAAGGGATTTATAACACCGCGTTGATTGGTAAGTGGGGTCTTGGAGACTTCAATACAACTGGTTACCCACTTGCTCAAGGGTTTGATTACTTCATTGGACAGGACAGTCAAGTTTCTTGCCACAACTGGTACCCTGAAGTTATTCAGAACCAAACAAACGGAGCTGCTCAACTGCCTGCTAATGTCAAGTCGAATCTCGGAGCTAAATGTTTAGATGCCGATCCTTTATGTTACTGGTCGAATGATATGTTTAAGAATGAAGCTGTTCGTTTCATTAAGGATTACGCACATAAGGATAAACCTTTCTTTTTGTACTTGTCTTCAACAACTCCTCACTCAGGTGAACTTGATGGTGTCAGCAATGAGTTCCCAGTTCCTCTTTCGTACGCGAAGGAGTTCAAGAACACCAGTTGGGCTTCGGATCAGCAGTTCTTTGCTTCCGCTGTTGTTGCACAAGACGACATGGTAGGAGCTATCCTTGACGTTATTCAGGAAGAGAACATTGAAGAAAACACTATTGTTTGGTTCTCAGGAGACAATGGACCAGATGATCATCCTTTTGCATTATTTGATGACCCAGGTTACTTCAGAGGTAAGAAGAGATCTCTTCACGAAGGAGGAGTTCGACAGACTATTGCAATTCAATGGAAGGGAACAGTTCTTCCAAAGAGTGACTCTCATCACATGCTTGCTTTCTGGGATCTTCTCCCAACTGCTGTTGAGTTGGCTGGTCTTCCGCCGGTTCCAAATGTCGACGGCGTTTCGATTGCGAAGTTGTTGAAGAATTTGGATCAGAAAGATACTCACGAGTACCTCTATTGGGAATTCTGTGAACCATCAGCAGTAAATGGACTTCTTCCACAAGTGTACAAACCAGGTTGGATTCAGGCTGTCAGATTCGATGACGGTGATCACCAGTGGAAGGTAGTTCGTACTAACGGAGATCAGGAATTTACTTATGTTTGGGACTTGACAAACGACATCTCTGAATCTCATGACTTGGCGAAGAACAGAAGCGACATCATCACCAGAGCTATTTCATACATGAATGCCTCACACGTTGAGGACAAGTATTGGAAGTCTGGAACCGCTGCCTCTCCAGGCTGCTGTGTAGATTGTTACGACCACAGTGGATGCCCAAAACCTTGTGCAGAGATTAATTAGATCTTTGTAACTTCCAATTACCGAATCTATATCGTCTCCTTGAGACGGTTTATAAAACTTTGAATCATTTATTTGCTTTATTTTTAATTTTCTTCCTTTCACAAGTATTCTTTTACCTCTCTCTCTCTTTTATGTTATTTGAGAATCCTTTGCTTTAACTCATACTTTGAGATACGAAGTACATCACTTGACTAGAATCAAATTAAACATTCATGTGTATGGCACTAAGACATACATGTTACTGTTGAGATACTATGTTAAGATGTTGTGTTCTTTTAGTAAGATAGGAAAAGGATTCTGTTCTGCTGTGTTTCTTGTTGATAATAATTACCTAATACGAAAAAAAAGGTGAAACATAAAATTATTAACGAAATTAGCTTTGCAATAAACCCCGCAGAAGTATGTGTTTGAACAACAGTGGGGGTTGTCCTACCAACTTAAATCATCCCTCTACTTTATACTATTCAGTTCATCCCCCTCTCAGGTTATCAATAATGAGTAATGTTGATGATGACGAAGAGCCACTCACAATAAGTAGAAAGGATCAGAACTATTAATATGGTTGTATTCTTAATTCTAACGATGAAGTTTTTAATTTTAATCCATAGCACGAATACATCTTTCTAAGTTAAATGTCAATGTAAAGGTTACGTACTTTTGTCAACAGGAAAAGCAAAAAATGCAAACTCTTGTTGCCTCTGCCGTGTTGGCGGCTGGTCCACCGAACATAATTTTCATTCTGAGTGATGACTTGGGATTTGGTGACTACTCAATAAGTAACCCAGTCAACAGGACTATTGCTGCTATTCCAACTCCGAATATTCAAAGAATTGCAGACAACGGTATTAAGTTTGAGAGGAGTTACTCTGGTCCAGTATGTGCTCCTAGTAGATGCTCACTTATGACTGGTCGACACACTGGTCATTGCACTATTAGAGGAAATGATGGTTCTTACACTCCACTGTTGCCATCTGACATCACTGTTGCTAAGGCTTTGCAAGGGATTTATAACACCGCGTTGATTGGTAAGTGGGGTCTTGGAGACTTCAATACAACTGGTTACCCACTTGCTCAAGGGTTTGATTACTTCATTGGACAGGACAGTCAAGTTTCTTGCCACAACTGGTACCCTGAAGTTATTCAGAACCAAACAAACGGAGCTGCTCAACTGCCTGCTAATGTCAAGTCGAATCTCGGAGCTAAATGCTTGGATGCCGATCCTTTATGTTACTGGTCGAATGATATGTTTAAGAATGAAGCTGTTCGTTTCATTAAGGATTACGCACATAAGGATAAACCTTTCTTTTTGTACTTGTCTTCAACAACTCCTCACTCAGGTGAACTTGATGGTGTCAGCAATGAGTTCCCAGTTCCTCTTTCGTACGCGAAGGAGTTCAAGAACACCAGTTGGGCTTCGGATCAGCAGTTCTTTGCTTCCGCTGTTGTTGCACAAGACGACATGGTAGGAGCTATCCTTGACGTTATTCAAGAAGAGAACATTGAAGAAAACACTATTGTTTGGTTCTCAGGAGACAATGGACCAGATGATCATCCTTTTGCATTATTTGATGACCCAGGTTACTTCAGAGGTAAGAAGAGATCTCTTCACGAAGGAGGAGTTCGACAGACTATTGCAATTCAATGGAAGGGAACAGTTCTTCCAAAGAGTGACTCTCATCACATGCTTGCTTTCTGGGATCTTCTCCCAACTGCTGTTGAGTTGGCTGGTATTCCGCCAGTTCCAAATGTCGACGGCGTTTCGATTGCGAAGTTGTTGAAGAATTTGGATCAGAAAGATACTCACGAGTACCTCTATTGGGAATTCTGTGAACCATCAGCAGTAAATGGACTTCTTCCACAAGTGTACAAACCAGGTTGGATTCAGGCTGTCAGATTCGATGACGGTGATCACCAGTGGAAGGTAGTTCGTACTAACGGAGATCAGGAATTTACTTATGTTTGGGACTTGACAAACGACATCTCTGAATCTCATGACTTGGCGAAGAACAGAAGCGACATCATCACCAGAGCTATTTCATACATGAATGCCTCACACGTTGAGGACAAGTATTGGAAGTCTGGAACCGCTGCCTCTCCAGGTTGCTGTAGGGGATGTTTCAAGCATGGTGGATGTCCAAAACCTTGTACAGAAATTAATTAGATGTTTGTAACTTCCAATTACTGAATCTTTATCGTCTCTTTGACGGTTTAAAATTTCGAATCAACACCAATTCCTTTTTAATTTTGTAGTAGTAATCTTTTCACAAGTAATGTTGTGCGTGCTCTCTCTCAAGACTTCACTGACTCATTCATTTGAAATGAAGAGGAGGTAGAAGTGTTCAAACGTTATTGTGTGTATTGTGTTCGTGGGGGAAGTTATCCTATCCCGAAATCTTGTTTTACCTCTCTCTCTCTTTTATGTTATTTGAGAATCCTTTAACTCATACTTTGAGATACGAAGTACATCACTTGACTGGAATCAAATTAAACATTCATGTGTATGGCACTAAGACATACATGTTACTGTTGAGATACTATGTTCCCAGTTAAGATGTTGTGTTCTTTTAGTAAGATAGGAGAAGGATTCTGTTCTGCTGTGTTTGTTGTTGATGATTGAAAAAGAATAAAAGTGATGATATAAAGTGATATCATAGAGCTGTTAACGAATGGAATTGACTTTGCCTAAGGAAGTATGTGTTTCATGTGAGTTTGTAATTAAATCATCCCTCTACTTTATACTATTCAGTTCATCCCCTCTCAGGTTATCAATAATGAGTAATGTTGATGATAATTGAAGCTAGAGAACGAGTATTACTAATATTGGAATTGTGTTCTGAATTCTGACCAGGTGTGGTTTTAATTTATATCTTTGTTTCTTTATCAGATTTACTGTTTAGATTTTCCTTTTTTTCCCGTTGATGTCTGTAGTAAGTCATTAGTTTTAATTCACACAACAGAATTCAGAATGTCAGAAACAACAACAACGTCTGAGTTGCACACGCTGACGATGTCACAGCCGGCTGTGTCATCGTCGAGACAGAGTGTTAGTCCTCAGCGTACACATCATGCGGCTTATGCACCTCTTGTGACTGATCCTCTTGATTGTTTACCAAGTTATGGAGGAGATGCTGCTCTGTATAAAAGATCTGTTATCTCAAGCAAGACAACGAGAGACTACTACCAAAGGCAAGAAGATGAAATCGATTCATTTCTAGAAGTCGACGATCTCAGAAGACGAGTACGCGAACAGCGAGACACACCTTCTGATGAAGGTGAAAAAGAAGCTGAAGGAAAGATAGTTTCACTCTACGTGACGGCATCATTTATAACAAATGTTTTGATATTACTAGCGAAAGGTTTCTTAGTTTACAATTCTGGTTCCGTTACTTTTATCGCGTCACTTCTTGATAGCGTACTAGACATTATGTCTGGACTGACTCTGGTAATTACAAATAAGATGGTCAACGAAAGAAATCATCATTTATATCCTCTTGGAAAGAAGACCTTTGAACCTCTGGGAACATTAGTATTCAGCTGCTGTATGTTTACAGCGAGTATACAACTTTTACAACACAGTGCTACTGTTCTTATTAAACATGATCATACCCTTGAATTACAAGTCCTCGATATGATATTAGTCGGTGTGATTATCGTCACCAAGTTCATATTATGGAGGCAGTGTAATCGTCATAGTCACTTATCGAATAGTATTTCAGCTCTTGCTGCGGATCACAGAAATGATGTTTTTTCAAATACTGTTGGAAGCGCTGCAGCTGTGGCAGCTGTTTACTTTTATGTTTACATCGATCCTATTGTTGCGATTTTAATTACGATTTATATTATGAAGATTTGGGCTGGGACAGGATACGAACAAATTATGTCTTTATCGGGTGTGTCTGCTCCTTCATCAGTAATCTCGCAATTAACATACACAGCGAGACATCATCATCCAGACATTCTGTTTGTTGACACTGTTAGAGCTGCAGCATTAGGTGGAGAAGGTTATCAAGTCGAAGTCGATATCGTTCTTGATCCTGAAACTCAACTTAGGAAGGCTCATGATATCGGGGAATCTCTTCAGATTCTTCTTGAAAAATTAAAAATGGTTTCCAGAGCATATGTTCACATCGATTATGAATTTGATCATTCTCCCCTTGATCATCGTTAATAACATAATACCCACTCAGCTGCTTGTTTTAGTTTCAAACACGTTCATTCTGACTACCTTACTGACTAATGTTTCTTCGACATCTTCTTTTTTTTTTTATTTTCATTCAAATTTTCAATTAAATTAATTTATCAAGTTGTAGTGTTGGTGAGATTTGATAATAAAAAAAAACAGACAAAAAAAAAAATAATAATAAAATAAGGTTTACACTGTTGTGAACCATAAAATATAGCTAAGGTTAGATTAGTCTTGGTACCATTTCACGAGTACTTTTTTTTAAACTAATTAACGTTTCCAATATGCTGCTGGTGATGTTATAGTTATGGAATAGAGTGAAACCACACATTCCGACACTTCTTTTTTTTTTTATTATTTTTTTTTTTTTTTTTGTGAGTTATATTCAAGTTTCGTATGAATAGTTTCTCAAGATCGGCTTCTATAAAATTTTAGTTTCAAAAAAAAAAAAAAAAATTCCGGGTGCTGTGGTAAACGAAAAATATTATAAAATAGAAAATACTTGTTGTCCAACAGGAAGGAAAGTGACATCTGAGCAGTAGACGTGAACTAATTATTTTATTTTATTTTATTTTCAGTTTTAAAAAATGTTTCGATCAAAAGAAAAATATTCCTTGGGAATGACTCCGATTGATATCAAGCAACACTTACTAGAAAGGATGATCTCATCTGGAGCAGTTAATTTTGATGAATTGGGAGAGGCTGCAGAGTGCAGCAATGAAACAGAAAAGAAGTCCCTTCCACAATCTGATCACAGTGATATCCCTTGGAGTGAACACGGCATTCGTGTGTTGTTCAGATTACGTCCACTGAGACCTTCTGAAATAAGTTTAGGAACTGCAATGCTACACAGTAACCACAGTATTCGTGTTTCTAGACAAAATAAAACTCACGAATTTAAATACCATGGAGTCATTGGTCAAAATGCTTCACAACAAGAATCAGTATCGCGATGTTCAGCAGGTGTACTCGACCATCTACTAGCGGGTTATAATACAGCCATACTTACATATGGTCAAACTGGATCAGGTAAGAGTCACACAGTAATTGGTGTACAACATTCTAGTTCAATAACTCGACTAATTCAAAAGATTGAGTCAGTTACAAAGTACTCCAACGTATTCCCTGAAGAGCCATGGTACGCTACGGCAAGTAATGTAGTGGAACCAGGTCAGTCAGTAGAGGTCGTTACTATTTTTATTGTCACTTCTGTAAAAAATGTTTGCAAACGAATTCCAGAGGTTCATGCGACTTTTAAACTTTCGACATCATTTGTGACACCACAACAGGCTGCATTGTTATTTGGTGTCGTCAAGTTCATTCAATCGAATCCACGAGAAAGTTCATTTCTACATTCCTGTCTCGCTCATGTCCCACCCGCTCAGATTGAACTTCTCGGGATGTTCTTGAAAGTTATTTCTAGAAATCGTTTCATTCCATATGATGCTAAAGACTGTGAAGCTGATCACGGAATCCTCCCTTCAGTTGCGACACAAATATTTGAACGTATCGATCAATCGAATACTAAGGTTCATTTGTCTGCTGTTCAGGTATGTTTTTGATTAACGTTTGTAGTCAATTCTGTTAATACTAAAGCAAAGTTTCGAAACCAAAATCAAAATAGGTACACAGCGAAGAAGTGACCGACTTGTTACATAACAAAGACGGTGAAACACCGAAAAAGCAACGACTTCTTTCAGATCCTGAAAAAGGAGTTTGGTTGCCCGATGCTACTGAAGTAGTCTGTCAGTCTGCTAAGTGTCTGTTGTCCCACTTTGGAATTGCGATTACTAAGAGAATCGTTGGATCTACTCACTCGAACTTCGTCTCCTCGCGATCGCATGCTATTTTCATAATTACACTCAGCACTCATACTCCTCACTTTTCAAATAGTTCTCAGCTGTACTGCGTTGACTTAGCCGGGTCTGAGAGAGCAGATAATTCCTTCGCCTCACGACAAGAGGGATCACATATTAATAAATCATTATTAGCACTTAGGAAGATGATAACAGCAATCAGTAGTGGGAAGTCAAAGACTCTCGAAAATGCAAAACAACCGACTGTTTCTTGTAGGGAGTCGAAGTTAACAAGACTCCTCCAAAACTGTATTGGAGGTAACAGTAGGACTGCTATTGTAGTGACGGGTTCAAATAGTGTTGCTCATGCTAATGAGACGTTCTCTTCTCTTCAGTTTGGGTCTGTTGCAACAAAAGTTGTAAACTCATCGAAGATTGTTGTGACTCACAACATTAAAGATCTTCTTAAAGCTGTTCATCAACAGGCTGATGAAATAGCGTTCTTACGATCTGAAAACGCAGATCTAAAATCAAAAATACATCAGCTCAGTCCACTCTCTATCGATATTGATACTGACGCCCTCCCTCCAATTAATAAAATGGGAACTAATCCTCTCTATATTATATTCTCATTCTTATGTAGTAATGATTTTGCAACACTCGGATTCGTATGCAGTCTTTGGCTTTCAATTACTGAAGAGCGTGATGAGTGGAGTCAGCAAGGGATTACACGTGACATATATGTAGCAAATCATTACATAACACCTGTTGCTCCTCCTTCTCCGAAGGTAGAAGTAGTGAAGTCTCGATATATGAAAGACTACAACCCAACAGTTCCAAGTGGGCTCAGATTATCTGTTCCATAGTCCGAGCACTCCTTCACTTCCTGAAATTTCAGGAAGTCGTACGAGCTCATCGTTTCTGTTTTATTTTCCCTTCTGTAAGTTTGCTACCCCGATCCAAGTACTCCTTTCGTATCGACCAGAAGCATTGACTTTCCTTTCTGTATTAGTTTCGCCCTAACCTGACTATGCTATTTGCACCTCGTGCTGCTGCCATTACTGGAGGAATATTATTTAGTATCAGGTATTTCTTTTTTTCCCCTGCAGTTATTAATCACCGAATGGGAGGAAAAGGTCGCAAAGGTGGAGGGGGAAAGGGAGGTAAGGGAGCCAGGGGTGTGGGTAAGAAAGACACTCGAAATAAGGGAAGGAGTGCTACTTCTAAGCCAGCTGTAAACTTCCCACTTCCATTAGCCATGTGGGACTTTGAACAATGTGATGCCAGAAGATGTACAGGTAAAAAATTACATAGAATGGGAAAGCTTCATGAACTAAAAATATCTCAAGCCTTCATGGGGTTAGTTATGTCCCCGAAAGGTACTTCTGTTGTCTGCCCAGATGATCGTCCGATTGTTGAAAAGAGTGGAGTCGGTGTTATCGACTGCTCTTGGGCCCGTCTTGATGATGTTCCATGGTCAAAGATGAAAATGGGACCTCAAAGAATACTTCCATTTGTAGTTGCTGCTAATCCTGTTAACTTCGGAAAACCTTTAAAACTAACATGTGTTGAAGCTATCGCAACAGCTTTATACATCACTGGATTCAAAGAAGAAGCAGAAGATGTTATGGAAGGATTCTCATGGGGTGGTCACTTTATAGAACTCAATTATGAGGTTTTAGAAGGATATTCAGAATGTACAGACGCAGCATCTGTTAAAGAGTTCGAAGTCACTTATATTGAGAAAGCTGAAAAGGAAATGGCCGAAGCAATTGCCAAGAGAGAGAGAATGTTAAACGCACTCGATGACAGCGACGAAGAGGAAGAAGAATGTGAAGAGTGCGAGGAAGCAGAAGAAGCGCAAGAAGAGGAGACTGAAGAGTGTGAAGAGGTAAAAGAAGAGTGTGGGGAGGTAGAAGAGTGTGAGCAGGTAAAAGAAGAGTGTGGGGAGGTAAAGGAGTGTGAGCAGGTAAAAGAAGTTCAGGAGGAGAATTAATTACTTTCCTGACTGAGTTGAAGACTTTTAATGTTTTACACAAATTATAAACAAACAAACTGAGAGCACCTCTTTGAGTTAGTACTCAAAGAAGAGACTCACATGTCTGCTGATCATAAAGTACATTTGTTATCCTTCGACTAACCCCTTAATCGCTAGCTGATAATGTTGTTGAAAAATCCGTTTTTTAAGTTTTGAATTTCTGAGAGTGATATCTGCGCCACCATTCTCATTCCTTACTTCGTTCCGTGTAATCAGAAAGGTCTTCATTGCGTATGAGGCAGATCAGTAGTTTATTAGGTCGTTGACAGAAAACATAAACTTCTATTCAAACAGAACCACACGAATACATCAACAATATAGAAGTAACTGTTTGTTTCTAGTGAAGTCTTTCTAAGGTTACGTACTTTTGTTAACAGGAAAAGCAAAAAATGCAAACTCTTGTTGCCTCCGCCGTGTTGGCGGCTGCTGGTCCACCGAACATAATTTTCATTCTGAGTGATGACTTGGGATTTGGTGACTACTCAATAAGTAACCCAGTCAACAGGACTATTGCTGCTATTCCAACTCCGAATATTCAAAGAATTGCAGACAACGGTATTAAGTTTGAGAGGAGTTACTCTGGTCCAGTATGTGCTCCTAGTAGATGCTCACTTATGACTGGTCGACACACTGGTCATTGCACTATTAGAGGAAATGATGGTTCTTACACTCCACTGTTGCCATCTGACATCACTGTTGCTAAGGCTTTGCAAGGGATTTATAACACCGCGTTGATTGGTAAGTGGGGTCTTGGAGACTTCAATACAACTGGTTACCCACTTGCTCAAGGGTTTGATTACTTCATTGGACAGGACAGTCAAGTTTCTTGCCACAACTGGTACCCTGAAGTTATTCAGAACCAAACAAACGGAGCTGCTCAACTGCCTGCTAATGTCAAGTCGAATCTCGGAGCTAAATGTTTAGATGCCGATCCTTTATGTTACTGGTCGAATGATATGTTTAAGAATGAAGCTGTTCGTTTCATTAAGGATTACGCACATAAGGATAAACCTTTCTTTTTGTACTTGTCTTCAACAACTCCTCACTCAGGTGAACTTGATGGTGTCAGCAATGAGTTCCCAGTTCCTCTTTCGTACGCGAAGGAGTTCAAGAACACCAGTTGGGCTTCGGATCAGCAGTTCTTTGCTTCCGCTGTTGTTGCACAAGACGACATGGTAGGAGCTATCCTTGACGTTATTCAGGAAGAGAACATTGAAGAAAACACTATTGTTTGGTTCTCAGGAGACAATGGACCAGATGATCATCCTTTTGCATTATTTGATGACCCAGGTTACTTCAGAGGTAAGAAGAGATCTCTTCACGAAGGAGGAGTTCGACAGACTATTGCAATTCAATGGAAAGGAACAGTTCTTCCAAAGAGTGACTCTCATCACATGCTTGCTTTCTGGGATCTTCTCCCAACTGCTGTTGAGTTGGCTGGTCTTCCGCCGGTTCCAAATGTCGACGGCGTTTCGATTGCGAAGTTGTTGAAGAATTTGGATCAGAAAGATACTCACGAGTACCTCTATTGGGAATTCTGTGAACCATCGGCAGTAAATGGACTTCTTCCACAAGTGTACAAACCAGGTTGGATTCAGGCTGTCAGATTCGATGACGGTGATCACCAGTGGAAGGTAGTTCGTACTAACGGAGATCAGGAATTTACTTATGTTTGGGACTTGACAAACGACATCTCTGAATCTCATGACTTGGCGAAGAACAGAAGCGACATCATCACCAGAGCTATTTCATACATGAATGCCTCACACGTTGAGGACAAGTATTGGAAGTCTGGAACTGCTGCCTCTCCAGGTTGCTGTAGGGGATGTTTCAAGCATGGTGGATGTGCAAAACCTTGCAAAGAGATTAATTAGATCTTTGTGATTAATTTTCGTCTTTTATTTGCATCCCCAACACCTTTGCTTTTATGTGTCACACGAACTCGGCTTACTGTGAAATCTGTTGCTACGAGTTCTCAGATGGTCTCCGCTGTTGATTATATGCTTCAGTAGTTAATTGAAACCTTACTCTCCTTTCTTAGTAATCATAACTTCCAATTACCGAACCTTTATCGTCACTTTGAGACGGTTTAATATTTTGAATCAAACGCCAATTCCTTTTTTTAATCTTTGGAGTAATCATTCTTTCAATAGTACTCAAGGCTTCACTGACTCATTCATTTGAAACGAAGAGGAGGTCGAAGTGTTTAAATTATTGTGTGTATTGTTGCGTATAGACCTTATTCGTTTCTATCCTGAAATAGTAATTCTTGTTTTACCTCTCTCTCTCTTTTATGTTATTTGAGAATCCTTTAACTCATACTTTGAGATACGAAGTACATCACTTGACTGGAATCAAATTAAACATTCATGTGTATGGCACTAAGACTTACATGTAAATGTTGTGTATGCGTGTTGTGTTCTTTTATAAATGTGAAAATAAAAGATTTTCTGTTCTGCTGTGTTTGTTGTTGATGATAAAGTACCTTAAGTTTGTAATAATACGAAATAAAGGTGATAACATAAAGTTATTAATGATATTAGCTTTCAATAAACCACGCAGAAGAGTTTGTGTTTGAACAACAGTGGGGGTTGTACTACCTACTTAAATCATCCCTCTACTTTATACTATTCAGTTCATCCCCTCTCAGGTTATCAATAATGAGTAATGTTGATGATGACGAAGAGCCACTCACAATAAGTAGAAAAGGTCAAATTAGAGACTTGGAGCTAAGCAGCTTTGAAGGAGGTAATAATTTAATTCTGACGATTGAAAAGAACTTTATATTAAAAAGAAGAAGACTGAGAGGATGTGTCTGTGAAATATTCAAACCTCCATTGTTTATGGTCGCCTTGATAATTGCTTACTATGCAGCTAATGTGACACTTTATCCAACAAAGAACTATGCAACTCAAGAGATTGTTGATTTGGGTCAAATGCTAACGGCTTCAACATGTACTGTTGGTGTTCCTGCAGCTGCACCAAACCCAGAAAGTATAGCTACATGTTCTGACCTGAGTATTACGTTTTGTTGTATGGTTAATTGTGATAGGGGTCGTACAAGAATCAGTCACATTAAAGAAATACCTGGTGTCTCTGGTATTTGGAGTAGAGCATTTCTTTGTTCAGTCCCACCTGATCCGAACCCCTGGGAAAATTTCGATCAAGTAATCTCACTTTTAGAATCACCAACAATCGCACCAGGACTTGATTCAATGTTTATATTAAAAAAGTTATCAAGAATTCTTTATGGAAGAATTAATATAAATATCGAAGGTATTCTAAACTCTTTACGTCAGACGGGAGAGATTGAATTCGTCCAATCAGTTGGAGTCAGTTGTGAGGTGATTGTTAATATGATTAATTACTTGTCGAGTAATTATTTATTTTTCGAATCATTCTTTAGTAGAAATAACAATCTAAGATCAGCAGCGAATCCATCATGTCCACTAGTGTGGCCTTCTGAACATGTTGCTGTTGACACAGCTGTTGGAGATGGTGCTGGTCGGGTTTGGGTTTTAATTATTATCAATCAGTTCGAAGTGTTCTCAAATCCGATGAATCCAATTTTTAATTATCGACTTCGTATGAATTACACCAGCACTCCTTTCACACATGAAAAAAAAGATCGATTTTCTCAAGGACTTGGTAAAAAGAGATATCAGCAATACATAGTATCTGGTTTCACTACTATTCAGAGAATTCTTGATGAATATTTTGCGAATATTAATAATGATTCTCAATTTATTCATAAAGTAGTCAGCACACCAACACCAACAGGAGAGTATAGTAGTTCAGAGTTTTTTGAGAGAGCTGGAGCTATGATTCCATTGATTCTATCATTGTCTTTTGTCTATACAGTTTCCTGTCTTGTTGGATCTGTTGTCGAAGAAAAGGAAGGACGCTATCGAGAATCAATGTTAATAATGGGAGTATCGAAAAATTCAATTATTGGATCTTGGTTACTTACATACCTGGCAATGACTACAGCTTCCTGTTGTTGTATTGCTGTCGTTAGTAAGATGACGTTCATGTCGAAGAGTAGTTTGTTGTTAATTTTTATAATATTTGAGTTGTTCGCGTTCTCATTAATATGCATGGCGTTGTTAATAAGTGTTTTCTTTTCCAAATCTCGAATTGCTGCTATTGTCGCTCCGTTAGTGATGTTCATTACAGCTGTTCCAAAGTTCTTTATACCGGAATCGTTTCCACTCAATGCAAAAATATTTGTTTCGTTTCTCTCTCCCTGCGCCTTTTCATACTCTACGGAACTACTAACTGGATACGAGTCCATCGGTAGAGGTTCTAACTTCACTCATCTAACTCAAGATGAGTATTCATATCTTCTTTCTATTGCGATGCTAATTCTTGACAGCGTCGTATATCTCCTGCTGATGTGGTACTTGGATCAGGTGTTGCCGAGTGAGTTTGGAGTTCGAAAATCTGTATTTTTCCCTTTCCACTCAACTATTGCATTACTGAGAAGAAAAGTCTGCAGTAGACCATCAGACAAAAATACTATAAATGATTGCAACAGTGATGGTAGTGTCGGGTGTGATATATCAAAACCCTCATCACTGCCAGTGACAGTTGAGTCTTTTCATAGCAGCGAAATGAAATCAAATCAAAAAACGGAACGAATTGTTATTTCAGGTTTGAAGAAATGCTTTTCGAAATCTGCTTCTGTCCCTCCGGCAGTCGACTGCATTGGAAGTTGCCTTCCTAGAGATTCCCGCGGAGGTGGCCGTGGCCTTACATTTCACGAAGGTGAGATTCAATGTGTGTTGGGTCACAATGGAGCAGGTAAAACAACCTTAATAAACCTTCTGACTGGCATGTTGAAACCATCAGAAGGAACAGCAACAATATTCGGTCACGACATACGAACCGCAATGAACGAAATAAGGAAGCTAACAGGACTGTGTCCACAACATAATATTTTATGGGATAGAATGACATGTACAGAACACCTTCGATACTACGGTCAGATTAAAGGAATTCCTGTTGAAGTTTTGAATGGATTAGACGGAAGAATAAATCAAATGCTTCGACTTATTAATATCTTCGACAAAAGAGATGCCTGGAGCTGCGAACTCAGCGGAGGTCAAAAACGAAAATTATCCGTCGCCTGCGCCCTAATTGGAGGATCTAAACTAGTATTCCTCGACGAACCAACCGCAGGAATGGATGTTGACAGCAGACGTGCTATGTGGCAACTACTACGGAGACCTGATATATTAAAAGGTCGTGTAATTATATTAACAACTCATTACATGGATGAAGCAGACCTTCTTGGTGATAACGTAATGATTATGAATAAAGGATGTTTACATTCTTGGGGATCAGCATTCTTTTTAAAAACAAAAATGGGTCTTGGATACAATATGAGCTTCTCCCTAAAGAAAGGAGGAAATCACCCAGCGATAACAAACACACTCAGAAGAATGCTTCCAAGGTGTTGGATTACAGTCACGAGTGTGACAAACGGAGGTAACGAATTACGTGTTAATATTCCAGTTGATTACAACGACAGTAACACAAATCTTCTTAACGATCTACAGCCTTTACTAGTTAGAGATTATTACAATGATCATGACTCAGAGCAGACCATTGAATTTATAAACAAAATCATATCATTCTACCAAGAAACACAATCTGAAAGCCAAACCTCTTCTAGTGAGAATGAGCTCATAAACACTGTTACTCAACCACAAGTTCCAACAAAAGAATTACTTGAACAATTCAAATCAGCTTCTAACACAATAAGAAATCATCCAATCGAGAAAGCTAAAGAATTAGGACTAAACAACGATTGTTATAATGAACTTCGGGAAGCATATTTTAAAAGCAGCACTGCAGTGAGAGAGGTTGTCACTAAACTATTATCTGAAATACCTGAACATCAATGTCAAATATTATTAAAAAGACAATTGATAACAATGTTAAGTCAAGTTAGTGCTGTTCAAACGTTACCAATGGTTCTCGATGAAATTGAGACTCAAAAAGATGTTTTAAAAATAGAATCTTACGGAGTAGGTGTAACGACGTTAGAAGAAGTCTTCCTAAAGATTGCTCTCAACTCTCATGAAGTGAACTTATCCGCAACCGACAACAACGATAGTCATGTTACTGAATACCAATACAGTCAACTGTATTCAATCACATCACAGTTAGCTAAACCTGCTTCTTGTTGGTCTCAGTTTAAAGGTTTGTTAGTGAAGAGGTATCACTGTGGAAAACGAGATCGCCGAACTCTTTTATTTCAATTCGTGTTGCCGGTTTTCTTCATCACAATTGCGTTGTTGTTGAGTAGAATCAGCTTACCTCACCAACCTAATATGACGTTGGATGGTTTTGTATTTGATTCTCCAACAAAACTTCCATTTATAGTGATCCCACCAACAGCCATAACAAAGAGTAATGTAATAGGAAATAATGGTACTGATATGTATGACTTGTTGAACATCAAAGATGAATTCCCATTATACACAAGTTCATTGCAGCTAAGTACTTGGATGATTGCAAAACAACAAACAAATATTGGGATAGGTGCTGTCTATCCTGATAGTACTTATGAAACACAAGAGGGAACAGTTAGTACAAGTCTTCATAATGCAACATATGCTCATGGTTGGCCAGCAGGTAGTAATCTACTTCACAATGCAATGCTTCGTGTCAGTGGAAAGAACTACACTATTACTACAGATAATCATCCAATGCCAATGTCACGTTATGAACAAAACATAATTGATTCTTTTATGATTGTGTTGACTAGTTTGTTTATTATGATTCCTTTTACTTTTATTCCATCTAATTTTATATCGTTCATCGTAAAGGAACGTTCTTCTAAAGCAAAACATATTCAAACTGTATCCGGCATAAGGGTTTCATTGTATTGGTTAACTGCTTTCATTGCAGACTTTGTACTTTATCTTATAACAGTGGCATTAGTGTTTGTAGTGTTCTGGGTTGATGATAGAAAAGAGTTTATTGGAACTGTTGGTGTGTTTTCCGCAACTCTATCGCTGTTTGTTATGTATGGGATATCATCTATAGCGACTTGTTATCTAATGTCTTTCTTATTTGAGAAACACACGACAGCTCAGAATACAATCATTGCTGTTAATTTCTTAGCTGGTTTCGTACTTGTAATCGCAAGTCAAGTTCTAGACCTTCTCGACACTACTAAAGAAATCAACAAACACATGAAGAATCTCTACAGAGTAATTCCTTCATTCTGTCTTGGTGAGGGAATAATAAACATTGCAATGGTTGGCTTGCTAAGTATATTTACAAAAACTGAATCACCATTTGCTTGGGAACAAGCAGGAGCTGACTTGACTTACATGGCGACAATCACTCCGATTGTAGTGATCATCACTTTGTATTTAGAACTTCCTCCCAAGAAGAAACTTCAAAAAAATCAAAAGGCAAGTGAAGGCGATGATAAAAGTATGAACCTAACCAGGTCATCTTTTATTTATGGGGTTTTCCCGTCGTATTTTGCACAGAATACAGCAGAGCCCGTTACAGAAGGTACGCCACTCTTTGGAAAGAAGAAGAAAGGATTATCAAAACGACAAATACTCAAAGAGATAAACAAACAACGAGGAACCCTTCCAATATATTCTAGAAAAGGGAATTGGTTGCAATGTACTTGTAGTGATACTAGTCATACTTATTACTTTAACGAGGCAACTGGTGAGTCGCGTTGGGAAATCCGAGGAACTCCTTTCTACGAAGATCCAGCAGTCCTCCGCCATGCTTCAGAGATTTTAAACAACGACAGTGACACAAACAGCTCTCCCAACATGGATTCGAATGAAATAATTTGTGTTAAGAATCTAACGAAGGTTTGGAAACGTTCCGGAAGTACTAAACTTGCTGTTGATAATTTAACTTTCGCAGTTCCAAAAGGAGAGTTGTTTGCATTTTTAGGTACCAACGGAGCGGGGAAGAGCACCACACTAGCAATGCTTACTGGTGACGTGTTACCGACATCCGGGTCCTGCAAAATAGGAAACTTCGATATATCAAATCCAAAAGAAGCTCCAAAAGCAAGAAGACTCCTGGGATTCTGTCCACAATTTGACGCCTGTCTTGAGAATATGACTGTTGATGAACATCTTATAATGTTTGCAAGACTTCGAGGTGTTCCAGAAAGAGAAATCAATAAGAATGTTGAAATACTAGTAGGAGCGCTATCTCTAGGACTGCACCGAAAGAAGACATCAAAAGAACTTTCTGGTGGGAATCGTCGGAAACTAAGCGTCGCAATTGCACTCATGGGAGCGCCTCCTGTTGTTATGTTGGATGAGCCTTCAGCTGGGATGGATCCTGTTGCTCGACGTGGACTTTGGGTAGCTCTCGAAAAGATAATTAGTCAGTTGAACATTAGTGTGATTCTAACTACTCATCACTTAGAAGAGATTGAGGGACTTCGAAGACTTAGCCATCGAGTTACGATAATGGTAGCTGGTAGACTTCGTTGTTTAGGTTCCCTAACTCAATTAAAAGAGTCTCATGGATTTGGATATGAATTAACTGTTAAAGCCTCTCCTGGTAAAGATCTACAAGTCCGTCGACTGATCGAAGGAACCTGGCTTCATTCTGTATTAATAGAATCAGTGCAGAATAGATTCACATATCAAATCCCTAAGGAGGTCGTATTATCTCAAGTGTTTTCTATCCTTGAAACAAGTCGATCGGTTGGTATTGTTGACTATTCCATTGATGAGACTTCTCTTGAACAAGTTTTTATTAAAATCGGAGAACAACAACAAACTGAAGAAGAAATGGACAACGGACCATTTCAACCAACTCCCCCTTCCACTCCATTCATAGTCCTTGAGGATGATTCTTGTTTAGATGAAGAATCGATTTAGTATTCTACTTTACTATATTCTTATTTATTATTTACCTGACACTTCTATCTATCTACTGAAGAAGTATTGAAGCGCTCCACTGTATTTCTTTCTTCCTGGTGGTACGGTTTGCTTCACTTCTTTCATACATTTTTTTATTTTATTTTTTCTTTAACTAATAATGCCGCTTGTGAGAGTTGAACACGGATATGGTAATACAGTTTTTTTTTTCTTTTTGAATGCTTTTTTTGTTAAGCGAAGGCGGCTGTAATTGTAACTACTCCCGTGTGAAAAAAAGCCATAATCATGTGAGAAATATTCTTGCAAGAGAGTGGTTTTGTATGGTTTTCTTCTTATTACTGTGTGTTGCTGTATCTCAGTGATTAGCTTACTTCCGATGTCCTTTTAGGATGTCTATTTTGTTTTGTCTTTATTTTCTTCCTGTAATGTTTTTTTTGACCATTTTTTTTTTTTTTTTTGCAATGACACTCCACTATCGATGTGGAGGTTATTGTTGAAAAAAAAAAAACAATAGCATCAGAGTCTCTCTTTACATAACAAATGAGTGAATAAAAAACAACGAGTCTTTCTCTGATTATCGACTTCAGTTTGTTATTGTCACCCGATTCATTCACATGTTTGTGATTGAAGTATTTTATAAAT
Organism: Flectonema sp. DT1601; assembly: GCA_964019425.1. NCBI lineage: Eukaryota > Euglenozoa > Diplonemea > Diplonemida > Diplonemidae > Flectonema > Flectonema sp. DT1601. The sequence continues at coordinate 140,354 of OZ025823.1, read as the reverse complement.
ATTTCTCTTTTCAGTTGATATGATCCGTAGCGATGCAGGGATGGGAGGAATACCTTCCATTGAGTGTGGAGGGAGGTATCGCTCTCAACCCTCGTGAGATTTGGAAGTTAAAAAGTATCTACGACTCCTCGGGAGGATTGCAGGATTTCTCGAGGATTAGGTCGTTGCTTCAGAATACTTGCGGACAAGTTTTAAACGACAACGACTTGAATGATGTTATTAGAAATTCACTTTATCAACTTGGTCACTGTATGACTCTACAAGAGTTTTTGAAAATAATGAACTCTTTGAAGCACAAATACAATCGTGAAACCCAAACAAACACCACCACTGAAGCATTCATAGCCCTCGGAGGTGACTGTACTACTAGAGGGGAGGTTAGCACTGAAAGACTCATCCAAACAATTGAGGAATTCGAACTCTCCCTTGAAATTGGAAAACTCATTCAAGACGTTGATAGTAAGAAAACAGGTTTTATGGGATATAACGAATTTGCTTCCATTTTCGAAAGCAAAGACGTTGAAGAAAAAGAACTTCACGTAGTCCAGGAACCTGCACTACTACTAAGTGCAAAGCGACAGTCTTTGCAATCACACAAACCGCGGAAATCATCAGCACGCACATTTACTGTCGCTGCAATGAAGCGAATGGATGAAATGTCAACGCGACGCTCGCGAGTTCGACGGGACGTTCCAACGCTGTCGGTGTTGGGGAGCGGTCCTTCGAAACGACAATTGAGCTTTTTGTGTGAAACCCCATCGCAACTTGGAAGAAATAGTGATGCAGGCGACCTCACCCATAGGAGCGATCAAAGGAGGGCCTCTTCTCTCAGATGGAGAGCTCCCAGTACAGATGGAATGTGTCAACGACATCGATCACTCGGTTCCTTCGCTGCTGAAATCGATAAGCTTTCCGATCATTCACAACGAGCTAGTAGAGCAGTTGAAGACGACCTGCCCCCCAGCAGGAGAGAAAGCTCTGACTGCGTTAGATGTAATTCAGTTGCTCTGAAAGCCGACGGGATTAATGGAATGACATCACAACAAAGTATTGAAGACAGTCAGTTCTGTGTTGATGGTATTCAAAGAATTGTGAGCGAATCATTCTCAACACCAACAGGGTGTCGGCCATTAACTCCAACACATGAGAAGACTGTTGTGAATGACAACATTGCGATTCGATCTAAAACTGTGTCGTCACCCTTCCGATCGTACTCTCCTCGTAGGAATGATGTTTCAAAAACTGCGCTGACCTTTTTACAGCGACTTGGTGTAGATATTGAAAAGAAGAATCGTTGGCACCGCGTTGTTGCGATACGAAATAAGCGAAAACGCCGATGGGATACCTGCGTGACACTTCCACACAAATGGCCGACAGCTTGCATTGGTCCGATCAGGTCAGAAATGCGCCCGAGACCAACTTCCTGTTTGCCCAGACAGGAAAAGGCGCTTCCTTTGTTAGCAATTCAACCCCGTCCTCAGACTTCTCAACGACGTGGTGAAGATTATCTAAAGAAATGGGGACAGGGAGGAGTACTACGAGGAAACCCTGTAACAACCACCTGCGAGAAGAGAAAGTTGCCAGCAGCTGGCTGGCAGTGAAGTCCTATTAGAAGATATAATGTTTTGGACTTTAATTATTATTTAGTTCTCTACTTCCACCTTTACAGGTGGCGTAAGTTACTTAACAACTCACTCGATTGTTTTAGTAGTTATAAATATTAAAGTTTTCATTTCCTCTCAGGAGTATTTAAACGATTTCTGACCTCTCTTCGGAAGTGTAACAAGAGTTGTATTATCTTTTAAAGATTCAACATGAAGTCGATAGTTGGAGATGACCGGGGGGGTTGCTTTAGTTTGTTTTCACTTTGTGCCTCCCACTTGCTGTAGTTTGCGACTACCCAATACTGTTGTAAATTATCTCTTCTTCCCAAAAACAGATTTTTTTAACAAAATGGGTGATTGCTGTAGTTCAGAGCAGGCACCACCGCCGCGCGGCAAGAGAATGGAGAAGCCGACAACCAGGCAGCGAAGACCAAGTGGTGCTCCTGCACCACCACTCCCGGCAGTGGTGAAGGGAACGGTGCCTGAAAAGCCTCAAGGAGGAGGACTGTTTACAAATATACAACAGGGAATTGTGACAATGTTAAGTGAAGCAAAAGGAGATGAACAGGTTCTGGGAACTGTCCTCATCGTTGATGAGGGAACTTTATCTCTGCTGGAGCCGATGGTTCGCGTGAATGACTTGACCAAGGCAGGCATTCCATTGATTGAAAAGCTTTCGAAAGACAAAATCAGACAACCGCTTCCTAAAATGCACGCCGTGTACGTCGTTCAACCGACAACTGAGTCAGCCAATCTAATCAAAGCTGACTGGGATGCAAATCCAAAAATGTACAACAGCTGCAGCATCTTTTGTACGAAGGAAGTGTCCGGTACTTTTACAGCAGAATTACAGGCTTCAACTAGACTAAGAAGAAAGATGAATAAAATACTTCAGGTCAATCTGGACATTGTTTGCAATAGCGAACAGTCTTACGTCTTGCATAGTGAATTCCAAAAACCAGATCCAAGTAATGATGAATGGACTTCGTTAGAAAGACTGTTTGGAGGTAGTGTTCCAGCTCTTGCAAGCGCCGTGTCAGCGAATAGCATCGCAATGGGAGTGTTGAGTGTTTTTAGTTATTTAGGTGATCGACCACAAATAAGATATCAATCTGGATCTAGAGTTGCAGACTTAGTATCTTCATGTATCGCAAACAGAATAGAGTCTGTTCTTGGAAAGGGAAGCTCTGAAAATGAAAGATCGGCAACCAGAAGTACAATTCTTGTGTTAGACAGAAGTATCGATGTGATTACTCCGCTCTTACACCATTTTACATACGAGTCAATGCTTCATGACTTCTTACCAATTAATGATGAAATGGAAGTATACGAAAAGTATGAATCAGTCTTAGCTGTTCGCTACAAAGACCCAACAAAGCAAACAATATTCAACGCAGAGAACGCTGCTTGGCTCGAGTACAAGTCTCAGCATGTTGATGCTTTACGACCAAAGGTAGCGACAGAGTTGAAAGACGTTATAAAGAATTCAGCTGTAACAAAAATTCATCCTGAAGTACGAAAGAATAAAGAAGTTACTTTACAACAATTGGGTGATGGTATTAGAGACCTCCCGGCGTTTCAATTAAAGGTTAAAACTCTTAACTTACATTTAGAGATGTTAATTCTTTTGAGAGAGCAAATGGAAAGCGAACACGTAGTTGATATTGCTTTGGCAGAACAGAATTTCACAACAGGTGAAATAGCCAATACCGAAGAGCATAGCGTAACTCCAATTACGAGAAAACAAGCTTGGGGTCAACTACGTGATATATTAACAATTTCATCAGGTGGTGATGGGCTTCTGCTTTCAAAGCTTCGTATTGTATTGATATTCACAATCACTCAGGCAGGGCTATCAGCTGGAGAGAGAGCTGAAATTAATAAACTTTTAAAGAAACATCATTCAAACGTTTTGAAAAAGGATTTCTCAATAGTTCCGATTCTAAATGGAATGTCGCAATTGGGAGTCGATGCTTCTCTTCACACCGCACCTGACTCAGAAGAAACTAGTAGGCCATGGTTTAGAAAATTAGCGGACAAAGCAAAATACAAGATAAAAGATATAAAAGGACAAAACAACAACTCTCAGGCTAAAAAGAAACTTGGCAAAGAAAAGTTAGCTATTGACGATGCCAATGAAGTTTATTTACTATCACGAGCAGTGCCAAGACTAAAAGGAATAATGAATGCAGCTCTGGAAGGTGAGTTAAATGATACGCAGTTTCCATTTCGTGGATCAGGATTAGCACCGACAGCCAAGACTGGAAAGTCACTCAGACTTAGAACCGACTCTTCAGATTCGGGGGAGTTGCTCGGACCTAGACTTCATATTTTTGTTTGCGGAGGAGTGACTCCAGCGGAAATCCAGATAGCTGCTCAACTCCAACGTGAAACCCGCCGTGAAATCGTCATCGGGGGAACCGAACTACTCACCGCATCTGGCATGGTAGCTGCACTTCCGTTGTTGAAGGAATAAATTAAAAAAATCCTTCGATTCTCTTATTCAGCCGACACGTTCTATTTTATTCAATTTTTTCTTTTCTTTTGCTTTTTGAGCTGCTTTTTGCTCGATAGAAAAAAAGTATCAGTCTGACTTCCACTAAATACGTACCTCTCTCGACTAATCCAAGAACAAGTCTACCACAGCTTTGTGGTGATTGGTTGTAAACTGACCTCCAGCAAAACACGATTGGCGTGAAACCGCTGTCACTTCTTCCCCTCTTTTCTTTTTCATGGTAGATTTGTTGTATTCCAAGATAACACAAAAATAATGAATGTCGGTTCTTAGTCTTTTCGTATCCCTCAGTTAAGACAAAAAAAAATATAAATAAAACATAAAAACATTAAAAGAGAAAAAAAAAAAAAATAGAAAACAACCAGACTTCTGCTATGTTTATCAGTCATGAGATTGGTTGCAAATAAAAAGAAATTTAGGATTACAGGCAGACATGTCGCATTCTCCAATGGAAGAGGCACCAAATCAGGAAATTAAGTTTCTGTTTCTGTTTTTTTTTCTACTTTTTTTTCATTTTGCTGCGTGTTTGATTTCTTGTCATTCGCGCGGCTTGCTACGTTTCCTTGCTGTAGTCGGTGCAAAAATAAATCGGTGCTTTCAGCGAAATGTAAGGCTAATCTGAACGGTTTTTTTTTTTTTTTTTTTTTTGAAATTTTTTCTTTTTTGTTATCTTTTTCCACACAACGATAACAGAAATGAAAGAGATGCAGTACGAAAAGGTGGTGGCGGTTACTTTGAAATCATTGCCTCTTATAAAAGTTAAAGCACAGATACAATGTGAAATCAATGAATATTTCCTTCCCTCAGTGTCTTTTTATACTTCATTTGTTTTGTTTTGATGGTTCTCTTCCTTTGGTTGTGTTTGTGTGACACGATTCCTTATTATTTCATCATCGATAATGTATTCCTACTTCCTTCAGGTACATCAAATGAATGATCAGATTCGGGAAGTGCGCCCTCCTAACACAGCGGCGCGGTTGCTGGATTGCTAAATGGAATAATGATGGAACGAGAAGTATTAAAAAGGAACACATGATACTTAAAGAGGAATGGAAGAATGGAAAGCTACTGTACACGGATATAAACGGAGTAGAAGTAAAGGACAATCCTGAACATATCGATTCTGAATGGAGTGTAGGAAAGATTGTAATCGAGAAAGGAAGTGGAGACATTTGGGATCGAACCGCAGAAGGTAGATACCTGTCCAGAGCAACTGGTTTTGTAGAAACCAGACCCCATCCACGAAACACACCAGAAGCTATATATTTACCTTTTACTTCTAACAACGATGGTGCTTATGATGAATGTAGAATAAGAATTGAAAAAGGACCAATCATGGAATACTGCGAGAGAATCAGAGATTTCCTTTGCCACGACATGAACAAAAAGTACGAAAAACTGATCCTCCCATCCGACACAGTGATGGAGATGTTAGGAGAAGTATCTGATGTTGTTTCTATAAAAATAACTCAAGTAAACAATCTCCTCTCTGGTTCTATTGAAGAACACGATACAGAGAACGCCGCCATCGCTTTAATCCATTTGTTAAATATTATTTCAACAAAAACTGCATTTATTGACAGCAGTAATGTGTTTCGTAGAACACACGTCATGACACTTTCTTATAATCCACTTTCTGGACTATTTCCTTTATATAATTGTAAGCAGTCAACGGAGTTTTTATCAAAAGGTGTTTACTACTTTTCAGGTTATGAAAACCTTCGTGGGATCTCAACCATCCACAAGCAGTACTCAACTCTATCAGAATCGTTAATCAGTTCTCATATCTCTCAAAGACGAGCACTTTCCGATCCACATTACTATGTTCAGGATAAAAACAATATCGAAAAAGCTGCGATGCTCCAGGTTTTGTTTTTTCTTTTATTTTTTATTTCTTTTGTATCAATTGAGGGAAAGAAGAGTATCAATTAAAATAAACAACACATCAGGTTTCCAGTCAGACTCATAATTATTTTCTATTTTGGAGTACAGTCATACCTGGAGGGTGTAAACTAGGCAGCGCTTCAAATTCAAATTTCTTGGAAGTTGTGATGAATGGTGTCTTTGGTAACTTCGACCACTTTCGACAAGAGTTGAGGGAAAAGTCTGCAGCGATAGAGACTGGTTGGTTGTGGCTCGCCATCGACATCACGAGGAAGAAGAAAATTTCTCAAGGATTGAAGAAGTTTGAAAGAAAGAAGAAAGAGAAGAAGAATACGGATATTAATCTTGAAGCTCGTGACATTGTCGTCAGAGAAAAGGTTGATGTTGTTCTTGGAAGCGTTACAGAAGTTCTGACGGGTCGTGTTGTTGGGTACGATTTTCAGATACTCTGCACACAAGAAGACGAATCCCCTGTTTCATATGGATACTACCCGTTAGCTTGCCTACCAATTCAGCCTTCACTCATTACTTCAAAGAGATCTCGATCTCAATATGTCGACGACTGGCTCAAAGTCATTAACTGGCGTGTCGTCGACTTCCAACTCCGCACCTGCTTCAAATCAATTGTTCCAACAGAATACACTGATCACTTTCCAAAGACTTCATCACCTCATGCTGTTTGGATTGATTTACTTTGTCAGCGGGATGAGAATGATAAAATACAGCGAGTAGCTGAATATCAGACAGCCAGAAGTCAGTTAGAATCAAATAGCAACCCTGACGATTGGTTTAGCAGTGAGCATGTGAAGTTAGAAATGAGCAAAGTTGGTGAAGTCGCAAGTGAAAAGACTGTAATACAGAGGACGGTTCGAGAGGCACCAGTTGTGCAGCAGACGAGGAACAAAACGATCGATGAATCAGACACCGACATCGTACTATCAGAATTTGACGACGATATGGAACCCGAGATGAATAGCACTGAAGGAACAGATACAAAGGAAGAATTATTAGAAGAGAAAGAAGAGCCTCACATAGGTGACCTGCCTCGTCGAGGCGCGGATGAAAATCTAGATGTCACCGACCAAACTAAACCTAGCAACTCCGTGCGACCTACTCGCGAGGAGTACGAAAGCGCAAAATTCGCATCAGCACCTGTGCCTCAACCCCCGTCAGCAGCTACACCGCCTGTACCTCAGCCCCCGTCAGCAGCAACTACAGTACCTGTGCCTCCGCTAAGACAAGGTGGATTTCCCTTTCCTTTGCAAATCGTTGGAAAACCCCCTGCGGTTATTGGAAAAGCCCCTGAGGGACCTGTACTCACACCACTTCCCCCCAAGGGTATCAGTTTTGATCCTTATCAGTCAAGTAGTGCGTCATCTGTTCATAAAGCTCCAAGTTATCCAGTTCCAAGGCTTGTGGTAGGGGCTCCTAATCCACCTAACTTCTTGAATGTTAAGAGTCCTGGTGTTCCTAATCCACCTAACTTCTTGAATGTTAAGAGTCCTGTTCCTAATCCACCTAACTTCTTGAATGTTAAGAGTCCTGTTCCTAATCCACCTCGGTCTAATACAGGTCGGTCATCTGTTGTTCATAAAGCCCCAAGTTATCCAGCTCCAAGGCTTGCGGCAGGGGCACCTAATCCACCTGATTTCTTAAATGTTAAGAGTCCTAATGTTCCTAATCCACCTCGGTCTGGAAATACCTTAAATCATCATACAAGTGGGTCATCTGTTGTTCATAAAGCCCCAAGTTATCCAGCTCCAAGGCTTGCGGCAGGGGCTCCTAATCCACCTGATTTCTTGAATGTTAAAAATCCTGGTGTTCCTAATCCACCTCAGTCTAAGATTGGAAATACCTTAAATCATACGCACAATCTTTTTAACACCATCCCCAAGCAACAACCCGCTTCTGAGGAAGCCAATGATTTCTTAGAAGGGGGACAGGTTTGTGTTTTTAATTTATTAGAATCGAAGATCTACAGTAAATGTAATAAATAAACTAAACAGGATCTACTCATGCGACAGGGAGGTAAGAATTGGGATCGTAAGATGGCCGGTTAACTACCGTCTGAATAGTTAAGGAATGAAGTCATATCTGTTTAGAGTATTATTTTCTTTTTTGTTTTCTCCTTTAGTTATTCTTGTTACTGTTTTAAGTATCACAACGCTCAGACCCTGCAGAGTAGGCTGATGCCTCTCCGCATAACGATAGTGGTCAAAAGTTACTATGTCGATTCGATTTATTTAAAATTTATTAATAATTCCCTCACAGAGATATTAAACTTGATCTGACTGACTGTTGGCAAAAAAACTATATTTGGTGTAGTGTTGCGGGGTGGTGTTCTTTTATTATTCTATTTTTTTAAAAAATAAAAAAATAACAGTTTTTCGTTGTTATCCGAAAAGGAAAAAAAAAAAAAAAAAAAAAAATGGTTCCTACAAAAGAGCAATGCGAGGTGAAAAACTTCCTTGATCAGCAGAGTGCTGGTGTTCACGAAAAGCTCGTAGAAAAAGAATTACAGCAGGTGGAGGAATTCAAAGAATCTCTAACAAAAGAGCCAGCCCTTACTATTAATCCAGAAGACTGTAGAGATGAAATAACAGTAGCATTGCGAGACAAGGTTTCTAAACAACCTCTTGCTTACATCATTAACAACTTATTGACAGACGAAGAATGTGATGAGGAAATCAGAAAGGCGGAGGAACACACAATAGGGGGTCCTGTAATACTGACACTACGAACAGCAACGAGAACTAATAATTACATTAATGAAAACCTTTCTTCTTTAGTTATGAAGAGATTTCCTCAGAGCCTTCTCGACGATGTAGAAGAACAAGATGGCCATCCCATCACATTCATTCACGACAACTGGCGCGTTGTATGCTACTCTCCAGGTGAGTCATTTCCTGCTCACAAAGATCAAGGAGAAGTCATGCTCGTTAAGAAAGGAGAAGACCAGCTTGGTAAGGATTTCTTCTACTCTACTCATACCTTATTAATCTGTTTGAATAATAACTTCAAAGGTGGTGCGACTCGCTTCTTCCCCAACGACGATTACAATCATTTTATTGACATCCACATGCGTAAGGGGTCAGCGTTACTATTTCGCATCAGCCCAGAATCAGTTTTGCACTGTGGAATGCCTCTTAAATCGTCAACAAAGTATGTCGCGCAGGCTGCGGTTATGCGAAAGCTTCCAGAAGGAGAATCACACAAACCGAATGCCTTCAGATGGGGTCCAGGATTGCGACAGGAGCTGGAGCAAAGGTTCGAAGAAGAAATTAAGCTGCGACAACAACAAGAGTAAAATCCCTGTTGGGGAATTTACTCACTCAATTCGTCACTCTAGCTCCTATGATCGAGTACTTTCATTTTTGTATTTGTGTGAAATCCCGATCTACTTCCTCCCTTTTACAAATCGATTGAATTATATTAAATCACTCTACTGAGTTGTGTCCAACATATGCATCAGAGATATCTCCTCTCTCGGGTCATGTTTTCTTTTTACGCCCGTTTTGCAAGTGTTATCAACTAGTGATAACTGTTGAAAAGGTAAATAGGTTTCTGAATTTCTGATTTAATTATTATGGGTGATGTCAGTTACTGTTTCTTACTTATTCTTATTTAGTGATCTCTCCCTAGCCTTTACTTGTCCGCTTTGCCCCTGTTTGTCATCATTACTACTTTAAGACCAGTAGTGTTTTAACACGTGGTGGCATTGGTGTGAAGTTGAATTTCTCTCTCACTAATCCCTTTCATTTGAACACATTGTGTTTCAGGTGATGATGTACATCGTTGTTTTATTTTATTTGAAAAACTTCCTATTTTATTCATCAGGAGGACTAAGCGAGTAGTAGAAAGATGTCTGATGAAGAATCTTTTGGGAGCTCTTTCAGCAACAGCGAGAGTTCCATGACAGACACAGAAGTAATGGACGAGTCAAGCTCAGACTCAGAAGAAATTGTTAAAGGACACATCAGGTACTTTAACGCGAGAACCAGCAGGCGAACCCGACGCACTCAATACGACAGCGACAATGATGAGACGTACGGCAAGGCTAATCGTCATCAGCTAAAAGTTACTCTGAACTTTGACAGCATAACTCCCTTAATAAAACACATACAACAATCTTACAACAACAAGAGTACTTACATTCCTCAGAACATACAAACTCAACCAAATAATATTATAAATTGTACTTTAAAAGATCATCAAAAACTTGGAGTGCATTGGATGATTAATTTATTTCAAAAGTCTCTCGGAGGGATTCTTGGAGACGACATGGGAGTTGGAAAAACCCTCCAAGCAATTGCTACCATAGCCAATCTGATTAACATGTCGAAGGTAACAGAGAGGACTCCTGCGTTAGTGATTGCACCGCTCTCTGTAGTAGCAGGTTGGGGAAAAGAATTTGAAAAATTCGCTCCCTCGATTAGGTTTCTGAGTTATGTGGGAGATAAAGACCACCGACAGAACATACGAGATGTCATAACTGATAAATTACAACAAAACAACACACCAAAGGATTCAATATTTCTTCCTTCTTTTGAAGTGTTGGTAACGACGCCAGAGCTTCTTAGGCAGGATGATTTCTTCGTATCTCGATTTGATTATTCTTTAGTTTTCATTGATGAAGGTCATCGCTATAAGTCACCAAAGAGCGCAGAGATATTCAACTGTTCTAAAAAAGGAAACGGACTTGGTCATGTTCCAGTCAGGTTTCTACTAACGGGAACACCTCTTCAGAATAATACAGAGGAACTGTGGTCGTTGTTGAATGTAGTAAATCCACAAGCTTTTGCTTACAGTCATTCAAAGAAAGGACACGTTGAAGTAACTGATACAGACTACAGAGACTTTATTATTCCTTTTGTTATTCTAAGAAGACTAAAGAAAGATTGTTTAGTGCTTCCTGGTAAGAAGGAATTTGTGTTACACTGTCCGATGTCACCATCACAACAGATTCTCTACAAATCGATACTAATGAAGAATGCTGAAATTGTCTTAAACACTGCTGCCGGTACTAAAGTAAGGTCTGGTGGGGCTAAACTCTCCAACACGGTAATGCAACTTCGTAAAACATGTGGACATCCCTATCTGTTTGAAGGCGTTGAAGAAGAGCCTTTCACAATGGAAGAACATCTCGTGTTGAATAGCGGCAAGTTAATACTTCTTGATAAACTACTTCGTCATTTGGCATCAATCGGTTCTAGAGCTTTATTGTTTAGTCAATTTACATCAGTTTTGGATATCTTGCAAGACTTTATGCATTTACGTGACTACAGTTATGAACGTTTGGATGGTTCTTGTCGTGCTTCTGACAGGCAACAAGCAATTAATAACTTCAGTGGAGAAGATAGTTCTGTGTTTGTATTCTTGTTATCAACAAGAGCAGGTGGACTTGGATTGAACTTAACAGCAGCTAACAGTGTTATCTTCTTTGATCATGATTGGAATCCACATGTTGACTTACAAGCTCAAGAACGGGTCTATCGAATTGGTCAAACACAAGAAGTAGTAGTCTACAGATTATTAACTGCTGGCACTATTGAGGATTTAATGCTCTCAAGAGCAGTTAAGAAACTTGAATTGAGCGATAAACTAACTGGAAGCGAAAACTCTAAAAAAGACGTTAAATTATCAAACAGTGAACTCTTAGATTTCGTCCTTTCAGCCGCAGCAGCCTCTTGCAATGAAGACGGGAGTGAAATGAATACGAATATCAGAGAATCGATATTGCATTCACCAGCTGATGCTCCAAAGGTATTCTCCGACTTTATAAACGTTGATATCTCACTTATACTTGCTGAGGCTAAACTTGTTTCTCACAAGTCACCTGAAACTGATACCGTAAATTCCGTTTCTGAAAACCAACAACACCTACTGTACCAGGGAGTTGACTATACGAGCCATCAGAAAACTGGAGAACAAATGCTTACTAAGCTATTACACCAGGCACGTGAGGTCAAGGAAGTCACTTCTACTGATGCTGCACCATTAGAAAATCAAAAAACTGAAATAGTTGTCAGAACTGCAGAACAAAAGGAAAATGATCGCCGAAAAAGATTAGAAAAGAAATGGAGTAGCTCTTCCTACACATCTCGACAGTTGGAGCCAGTTCCTAATTATCCAAACGACTCGTTGGATTCGATATTTGATTCGTACAAACAACAACATAAGAATCTCAATTCTAATGAAGAAGAACCTATCGAACCTGACTTATGTCTTTGTGACGGTAAACACCACGTGTCTGGTGACATTTCTCACCCAGTTAGACTTTGGAAATATGCCTCTGATAAATTATCTGTCGAAGTGGATAGCAATCCACCAAAGACATTTGATATAATTGTCCAATGTGTTAATAATAATGGAAGTTGGGGTTCAAGAGGTGTTTTCATAGCTCTCGATAACATCTCTCGACACATTGGAAAGAGTTATGAAAAAGCAAAAGACTGTTCTGATCTTCGTTACGGTGATGTTCATCTTCTCAAAGTTAAACGACTTGCAGCAGTTGCTCTCTTAGTCGCAATGAAAGATGATCAGCTGAATATTCAACTTCTCGAAAGAACTCTTTGTAAACTCCGCTCTGCTTGCGCTCGGATATTCGAAGCAGGATTTTACCCAGTTCTGCACCTGTCTCATTTTGGAGGTCCAAAGATATGGTACGGAATAGAAAAGCTCTTCACTAAACACCTTGCGGATGTTCCTACATTTGTGTACTACTACAATAGGAGGAGAGAACAACAAAAGAGAAAAAGGCAACACGACAAAAAGCAACTAAAGAGACAGCAATCTGACCTGCCGCCTCCACCACCAATGGAAAGTGAGTGAGTTCCTTTTCGCCCTTTTTCGTAGGTGAGTAAATGATGGAGTCGTTAAGTTAGTGTAGCAATCCGTGTTGAGTGTTGATTTTGCATTTTCTTTCTTTTTCCTGCTTCCGCTGAAGTAGTTCCTCGCTGTTGGCATTTCTCTCAATTTGTAAGCCTCAAGGCATTTGCTATGGAACTTCCTTCACTTTTTTTTTTGTTATTTTCTTTTATTCGACTCATACTCGAGGTTACACAAGTAATTTAAGGTCTCAGCACATTCACGTCGTGAGTGTGTTAGTTGCCTGCTGTTAGATTGAAGGTTTCTGACTACTATAAGATTTCCTTTAATCACATTATATGTAAATAGCTCAAAGTGTAGGCACATCGAGTAGCTGACTTTTGTTGTATAGTTTGTGTTAACTTATTTCAATCCCCCCACCAGACGCGACTTTTCACCCGAAACGATCCCTACTCAGGCTACGAAGCGGATCGAAGACTTCGAATATTAATTCGAGTGAAAGTAGTGAAGCGAACAAATCACAAAAAAGTTAGAAACGAGAAATGGGAACTGTAAGCAGCAAACTGTACGTCTTTCCAGATATTTGGTGCAACATTCAGGGATACCTTCCTCCTAGAGAATTGGTTTGGTTTAGAGAGGTATGTTTTCATAAATATATTAAAACAGTCTGACTGAATGTCGTGTGGGAATATAGAAACAAATAACTAAAATCAGATATGCCGCACTGTCAACACTGGTGTTGAAACATCCATGAAAGACGTATCATTCTTACGAGCATTACTCGAAGACACTTGTCGGTCACCCCCGACGGGTAAACTTCTCGATGCATTCTTACCCGGAATTCGTATGTTGGGACCACATCGACCAAATGAAGCTCCCGAGAAGCTGAAATGTGAACTTGATGTTGCTCTCGGCTTTGATTCGATGTCGATGGATCTGCTGGGTTTCACTGTCGCTGGAATGGGAACAGCAAATGAATTTTGTAACAATTACCTCCCAGTAGTGTGGAAGCTCTGCGTCAGAGGTGTGCCCGCTTTCACAACTGAAGAGCGGCGCAGTTTCCTTCTAACCGCCAGAGCTATCAGAGTGGCTACTGCGAGACTCGAAACTGAAGATCGAAAAGTAAATGTAGTCAGGATGGGTAAAGGAGGAGAGACACACTATGATGTTGTTCATCAAGCTTTAATTATTTGTTTAACGGATGTCAAAAAGAAAAGCAACAATTCGACTTCTGTTGCAGCAATCGCGTCAGAGTCGATGAATGTGATGCCGACACCGGTAGCCGCAGCAACTAGTGGAATAACCACTGGGACACCTATTCCTCCTGTTGTTGCGACACCTGTCGCAACAACAATAACGACTCCTATTCAAAGTCATCCTCCAGCACATCCCCCAGTCCCGGCTCCGGCGGTTTTAACCCCAACAATAGCAGCTACTTCTACGCCAACAGCTACTCCGCCTCATCAGGTGGGACCATTTGTTCCTTATCTCAGCACCCAGCAAATAGCTGCTCCCGTCACAATCGTTGTGCCATCTCCCCCGACTATGTCACTTGTAGCACCTGGTCATTCAATGCAGCCAACACTTGCGCACCCTGTTGCTACTTCATGTGCTCCTTATTATAATGTTATTCAGAATCAATATCATGTTGTCCCAACAATTCAACAAACTCATGGTGGAGTACAGCCGCAGTCGTATTCGATGACGGCTGCTCCGGCGGTTGCGCCATCGTCATCGTCTTCGTCTTCTCATTCGTCAGCAGGAAGCAACTGCACGAGTAGCAGCACTACTGCTACGACTACAACAGCTCCTGTTACTGGTACTAAAATACCTCACCAGCTGACTCAAGTCCATGGTGTTCATACTCATCATCCTATGCAATATCAACAGAAGCACTTTCATCATCACATTCATCAACAGCAATACTATCCAACAGTTGTTACGGCCGCAGCGCCCACACTGTTTACTGTTCTTTAATAGTCATGATTTTATTAATCGAAATTAATATCATTCTTCTGTCGAGCGCGTGACTCCCGAAACGGATAACACGACGCCGTAGACTACGAGGTGACATTCGATGCAATATGAAGGAAGGTCTACTTTCAATATTATCTCATTAATTGTAATCTAACTACTTTTGGTTTTCATGTCTGACGATTCTATAGCAGCTATTAATCACAAGCAGAAAGATGCATCGAATCATTGATAAGCAGCTGCTTGGTAAATAATAACCTAAAGTTTATTCCCATTCTAGAGAGTCAATATTTTCAGAAGTGAGTCTTTTCAAGACAATGCCGATAAATATTTTTTTTAAATTAAATCGCTTCACTAGTCGTGGCTCATGAAGATGAGAGCTTTGAAATAGCATCCTTAGGAGTTCTATGCTCAACATGCTAAGACACGAGATGTGTACGTTGATTGAAGTTGCTTTTTTTTTTTTTTTTGCTTTCTAAAAGTAATAACTTCGCAACGCTATAAAAACATAAATGCGATACCCGCATGATCACAAGGATGAAAAAAGTTCCTCTTTTTTTTTTTTTTTTTTTTTTTTTTAGCAGCTTAGATCCCCTTGAGTATCTCAGTTTGCCGCAGTTGATTTCTTGCGTCTTGCATTTGCATAATGACGTTCTATATAATCTCTTTCCAGGTCTTGTCGCTATTTTTTTTAATTGTCATGTCCTTCCCTCTCCTCCCACCTTATTATGAAGGAGCTGAGTTCTTGAAGAATCGGTGTTGCTCTTTCTTGCTTGTTGTTGAATTTGAAGCAAGACGAGTAGCTTCGTTTTTTTCGTTGTCACTCAAAGCACTATTGCTAACCCTTTTTATATAAAAAAAAAGAAAAAAAAAAATATATATAATAAAAAAATAAAATGCCCAAATTCTTCCCCCCTCGAAAAACCTTGTTTGTATTTTAGTCTTACATCGAGTTTAGTTGCTGTATTTTCGTTATTTTAAGCAGCGTTCAACCAATTAAGTCCCCCCTTCTAAAACACAAGGTACACTACGAAGGTATGTCAGCATGACCGTCCCCCCTATCTCGTGAACGGGCAAACACTACCGGTGTTTTATGATCACGGAATTCCTGTTTTAAGTAAGCCAATTTTTTTTTTCCCAATTTTTTTCGTCTCTCTCCCCATTTAGGGTGTCGTACTGCTTATCAGCCTTGACGATTACCCACCATTTTTTTTTTTTTTAAATTTTTTCGTTTTTTTTTTTTTTTCCCCCTCGTTTCTTTTATTTCCGTCCCATTACTTTTTTTTTCCCCTTTCAATTCTCTCTGATTCGACTCTCCTGTTATTGTAATGTCTTTATGGAAACGAGAGGATTGGGGGGGGACAAAAAAAAAAAAAAAAAAAAAAAAAAAGAAAATAGAGAAAACATCACTGGGGGAGGTTCAGAAGTTAAACACCAAGTAAATACTTCGCACAACTGCCTGCATCAAAATAACATGCCTGGACGGTTAGTAGGTAGAGATTTTCTTAATTTTTTTTTTTTTTTTTTAATTAAAATAAGTGACAAAGTGGATTGGTATTGGTAGTGCGTGTTAACTTTTTAACTGGCTCAGCAATCTTAATTATTATTTTTTTTTTTTTTTTCCAATCTACTGTAGTGTGTTTATTAAAGAATATCTGAAAAACGTAAGCAAAGTGGTTTCTATTGTGAGATGTCTGTTTTGATTGGCTGACTTTGTTGATCCTCTTCCCGTTTTCAAAAATAATTAACCTTTAAAAAAAAAAAAAACCTCTCTGCAGCTTTTGTATTTTGTCGGGTGCGCTGATGATGGAAATTTCTTTTGCATTAAATCTTAACGAATCGGCGTACTTGTACCCCACACAAACATTGTTTAATACTAAGGCCGCTTTACTTTTTTCTTTACCCAAGGTGCCGGAGCCCCTCCCTTTTTACTTCAAAAAAAAAAAATTATCAATATTATCTCAATATATCAATTTTCCCTTTGGTATGATGCAACCATGCGATTTTAGTGCCTGGTGATACTTGCGACAGAAAAAACGCCTGATTAATAAAAAAAAGAATTTTTTTTTTTTTTGTACCTACAAACCCATTGTTCGGTAGAAAGAGAATTGTGGCAAACAAATGAGTAAAAAAAGTAAAAAAGTGAAGTTTGCCAATTCTCTTTTTTAAAAAAAAAAAAAAAAAGAAAAAAAATAATAATAAAAAGAAATAAATATTGGGGCGATTCTGCCTCCCTTCCTCTCTGTCTCTCCCTCCCAACATCTTCCTCCCTCTGACCCACTCCACATGCTGTGCCCTCTGTACTTTAGTCGTTGGATGTATTGGTACAATTGCTATGAGAGGAGCACAGCTTTTAAGATTTTTAATAATAATTATTTCTTTGTTTCCTCCATTCGACTTTATTTTTAAGGCAGGTTTTAAAGTACTTGAAACCGATCACTCTTGTGTGGCTAAACTCTTTATTATCTTCATGACAAGTGGAAAACAGGATTGTTGTGAGTCCACCGAGCGACAAGTCATTCTCTCGACGAGTTCTTCACAACTTCCAAACTTTCAAAAGGTGATGACGAGACTGCCAACAAGAACACGCCATCCTTTTATTGTAACTTGAGTTTTTCAGTTTTACAAGGTTTGGCTGAGCGCCTAGAAAAAAGAGGCCTATTTTTTTTTTTTTTGTATTTTCCTATCTTTTTCTTTTGTTACCGTTAGTTACCTTCATTGGACACACGAGGAACGTGGAAAACACACATGAGTCGGATCTGCTTTTGAGCAATCTTCGTCTCGCTGTCAAACTGTCGGTTGAAATTAGAATTTCGATTCCGTCGCAGCAGCGTCACGAAGATAAACATGTTATGTTATTCCTTCGTTATCACTACTTGTCTTGGTTGCGTAACTTTGGTAAGATATTGCAGACATGTGGACTAGTAGGGGCTACACGTAGCCCTTACTTGTTAAACGCCTGTCTGCTTAGTAGCGCAAAGTGAAGTGAACCAACGATAAGTACAACATTTAGCTATCGCTGGCTTGTATGAAGTGCGCTTCAACGTTGTTTTTGTGATGCGAGCGTTGAAAGCAAAGAAGGGTTTCTTACATCATGCAAATTAACTCTTTTTTCTTTTTCTTTTTTTTTTTTCCCCTTTTTCTTTTCTCCTCTCACCAAAAGAATCCGAGCTTTATTTATATAAGTTACAGCTAAGGGATTGTGCGGTTATCCTTTTTTTTTTTTTTTTTTTTTTTCCTCCGTTTTTTCTGTTGTTATTACGGTTCTTTTGTTGCAAAGAAATTTATTGTCATTCATTACAGGGCGACCTTAGTCTGATTGAATGACTGTTTTTTTTCTTTCTTCTTTTTCTTTTTTTCTTTCTTTCTTTCTCAATAAGACGGTCTCTTTCGGAGCTGGACTGGAACACGTATGACTTTAGAACCTTAGCATTGTTTTTACCAGAGTGTAGTATATATTGTTAAAGTTTTCGCAATGAAACGAATTATATGCTTTGATTTTCTATTCTTGTCTTCCTGTTACTCGCAGCATGTTTAAAATATAAATGCGGCCTACTTGTTTGTTTGTCTGATCAACGGAAAAAAAAAAAAAAAAAAATAATAAGAAGAAGAAAAAAATACACAAGCACAAATAGTAATAGAACGATATCATCCTTTCCTCCGAAAGATAGTTCCCTGTAAACCCAGGGCAGGGATAACCTGGCTGCGAGTTACTGCTTCGGAATGTCAAATCTGGTGAGGGTTCGGTCTCTTTCTATTTTTTTTTATTTATTTATTTTTTTTTTTTGTTCGTTGTCGAGAGGAATAGCACTCTGTCAGTCTTGACAATTCTACGCTCAGACTGTCTTCAGCGCAGCTTATAAAGTCTGGTTGACTGCTGGGCAACAGCAATCTTTGCTGTTATTTTCCTCCTTCGATTTCGGATTATCAGAAGATTTTATTTTTCCTCCACTCGTTGCGTTTTAAATCCATTGTGGATTGTCTTAGTCGTCTTTCATTTCTTTTTCTTCTTTCTTTGTTTTATATTTTGAGTCGTCTTTCCCGATTGCTAGTCCGTTGTATTGTGAAAGCAACTCACAAAGAAAGGGCAATCATTCAACAGTTGTTCTGCTGACAACCACAAGTTGTTTTGCGTGATCAACAAGAGGGGTATATAAAACTGTGAATCGCTGGACTTATTCACAGCCTCCAGTAAAACTTCTCCTCCACAGATTGTGCGTCGAATTACCTTTTTTTTTTTTTTTTTTTTTTTTTTTTTTCGTTGTCGATTCCTACACCTGCACTGTTTGACGCTTTTTCAGATATCCTTTAATGATAGCGTTGTATGTAGAAGTTTGCAATTTTTACGGGTGATTATTAAAAAAAAAAAAGTAACAGTTACGTAAACCTTTCAATTATAAAGAAAACGTTGGGATTAGGGCATCTAAAGTACGAAAAGTGGATTAGGTAATTCTTTTTTTCGTATCTTTCCTCAAGTTCTCACACTTTGATTTTTCCTAAAGAGTCATGAACGTTTATTTCTTCTTTTGTATTTATGAAGATGTTTCTGCTTCCTACAAAAAAAAAAAAAAAAAATGAAAAGAATAAGCGAATCATCCCTCTCGCCTGTCTCCTTTTTTTCTTTTTATCCCACGAGTCTCGGCACCGATAGATTTATTTTTTTTTATCCAAACGTGTTTTGTCAATCTCCCAAAATGAGCATACAAACATTTCCAATTTCTTTAACGATTTCCTTTTTTTCTTTTTTCATGTTCCTACAGTCAGCCATTCTCTTACAGCTTTTCACTAATAGTTCCGTTAGACAATTTAATTAGATTATGTCACACTTTTTATGGTGTGAATACTTCTGTATTTGGGGTAGTGTTTTCACCGTGGTTCAATTCAACGCTTAGTGTAGCACTTCTTCCATAAGCGTAATGTAGTATAAAAAAAAAAAATAAAAAAAAAAAAAAAGGGTGTTATCATTTTTTGCAATAATGTAAAGCCTTCCCCACTACTATTTAATAAGAAAATAACTTAGTTTGCTGCATAACACAGAATCGGAATTTTTTTTTTTTTTCTCTTTTTTTTTTTGTTTGGTGAAACGAGTTGAACGCCATCAATAGTAGTAAAATAGTAGATATTTCTTTCCATTGCGGATGCTTGTTACCTTTTTTTTTTTTTTTTTTTTTTTTCTTGATGCAGGATTTCGCAATCTTTCCATCTCCATCCCCCTTTTGGCATTAAAAAATGATTCCTTCTGTATTGCTTAGTTAAAAGTGCTTTAACACTACTGTTGGAGGGTATTATTTTATTAGGAGTCAACCTTATCAAAATACGTGAGACGTTATTGTTATCCACCTACCTGATTATGATTCTTGATACGAGTATTGGTTGTACGATTGTTCAAAGCCATGATGTGCTTTTTATTTTATGTATTCCAACAACTGGTTCTGATTTTCTGATTAAGACGTAAATAACATTGTTCTCGTGTCGTGAAATGTGCTATTATTGATTATTATTTTTATTTTTATTTTTGTTCGTTTCTCTTTTTTTTCTTTCTATCAACACACTATCACATGGTTTGCTCTTCTCCAAAAGTAAATATCTCCTTTCATTATCCTTTTTTTTTCCCCTCCCTTGTGCGATTTCGTCTCAGCTGTATTCGAGAGGTCTTCGCTGGGTGGAAGTTCTTTTATTCTTTTTTTTTTTAACTGCGTGCTGATTTCACAGCCGACGCAGACTTTCTTTTATCTTGCATTGGAACTCCTACTTTAAAAAAAAAAAAAAAAAAAAAAGAAATTACGTGTACGCGCAAGTGGTAGTAGACTCAAGGCCATGACTGTTAGTTGGACTCAGTTGGCTATGCAGCCAGGGCATCCCTTGGAGAGAACTTTTAAATTGAAGTTCTTTCTTTTTTTTACTGAACGCACTGAGTAATAGTGACGTTGAGATTTATTTGTTGCTTGCATCGAAGCCCACCCAGCAGCACATATACGTGTGAGAGTGGTTATATAACTGATACACCTATAACGGTGTTCAAACCAAGTAAGTTAATCAGTTATCCCTTCTATAACTATGGGTTTACTTAAAAAAGTGCATCTGTATGATTGTAATGTTGAAACTTTTTTTTTTTTTTTCAAAAATACCTTTTTTTTTTTTTTTTTTTTTTTTTTTTGTGTATTTTTGTTTTCAATATTCCCTTGGGGTAGAGTTCGTTGCTGAAGACGGTTTTCTTATAGTCTCCGGCAGCATTTCATCACTCAGAATTTTTATCGTTTGTTTCTGCGAGATAGTATTGCGAGATCTCACGAGGTATATAACTGAGAGCAGTTATGTTAACATGGACGTAGTTTTTCACATTGTGTGTTGACCGACCGTGTAATCCTGTGCTCTCTCTCTTTGAAAACAACTTTTGACCGACTGATAACAAAATATCAAAAAAAAAAAAAAAATGCTGTTTAATAATTAGTTGTATGAATCAAACAAGGCATTCCATCACGAACAGTACTTTAATTTGCCCCCTGTTAAAGTTAGTATTTAAGTGTGTTTCAATTCTATGTTGGATTTTTTTTTTTTTTTCTTTTTTGAAAATCTTTTTTTAATTATTATAAAATAAATAAATAAATAAAATTATTATTATTATTTTTTTTTTTTTTCCTTATTCTCTTGTGATTGGTCAGCAAAATATCCCTTTTCCAAACTTTTTCTTTTTTTTTAATTTATTTAAAAAAAAAAAACGAAAACGAAAATACTTTTTTGTATGGAAGAAAAATTACTACCACATCTGTTATATAACTCCTGAAGAGAAAAAAAAAACATGCTGCTGGTAGCTTTTTTAAGAGTAAAGGAACTGTTTTTTTTTATCATTTTTTTTTGTTTTTTGAAAATTTATTATTAATCAGCCGAGTAGGTCTTCTTGCTTGGCACCCTCCGAGAATTCTTCCCCGAATGTGAATTAAAAAACTGAATTTAGTACAAAGTTAACGAACTGAGGCAAAACGAATAGTGATTTCAGTCCTACAGAATTTCTGTTGAATAAAATTGAAGGGAAAAAAAAAAAAAAAAAAAGAAAAAAATCAAAACCCAGAATACGAATTAATCCGTTACAGAAGCAAGGAAGCTGCAGTTCCTGTTTTTCTAATAAAAAATATGTCATCCGATTCATTCCGTAATAAAGAACGAATATTCAACTACCCTCTCCAAATCAAAAGATATCTAAATGAGGGGGAGAAATAAAAGAAGGAAAAAAAATAAAACAATAAGAAAAGGATAAGATATTACGTGCGATTGTTAACTTTGTTTTATTTTTTTTTTTCTTTCGGTTGTACAGGGTTAGTCTTGCTTTCCTTTTTTATGTCAAACTCTGCGAGACCGACAAAAACGAATATAAGAGAGCGGCATTCACTCAAAAGTGAAGGTGATACTCACTCAGTGTTTTATTACTCTGCTTTCCTTCTGCGTTTGTGGCGGTTCAAGTTTTGACATTCTTTTGGTGTTAAACAAGAACTGTTGTTAACTTGTTGGTCGCACAACTCCTTGGCGAATCCCAGAAAGTTATGTTCCTTAAAGTTGGATGTCGCTGTTGAGCCTTTTGAAGAAGGTATCGAAAGCATCGGTTTGTTCCTTCCATGTTGACTCCTTTTCTCCTGAACGCGTACCAACTGAAAACAACGCGGGATTATGGAATCCAATGCATCTTCACTATGAGTTATTCATTCTCGATTTGAGTAACTTTGTCTTCCCTTAGTTGTCTTATTGTGATGAGAGAGTGCCTTCTTATTTGTGCCAGACAGTATCCAGACAGTATCAAGGGTACTCTTATTCGATAACTTCTTGTGAGTATTGTTAGTATCATAGTTGCTCGAGGCGCGTCAGTTTTGTTGGTCGCTATCGCGCTTGTATTTGAGTAAAACAGAAACACTGGTTATTTTTAATCTTGTTAATTGGTATCCCTTCCACACTCATTAGTCCCGATTTTCGCTTCCCCATTAGGAGCTTCGCGGACTTTTTAAAATAAGCTCTTTTTTTTTTTCGCCAACGTTGTGATTTTTCTTTCCTGTTTTTTCCCGTACAGCCCTCTACCTTGCTATTTACCTGTTTCGTTTTTTTTATCGAAACATGCCCTCCCATCCCTAAACTCTTATCTGGTTTTCCTACTGTTATTTTCTCTAAAAAATTTTCACTTACCCCGTTTTCATGGCACAATTGCTGCTCGGAATCTATTGACCCCAATTGAGAAGGAATGCCTGTCTTCAGTAGCTCTGAAAAGATTCCCTCCCCGTTGAGTTGAGAAGTATGACGAATGCTTCCCATGGTCAGATTGAAAGCCTGGAAATAATACTCACAACTGATTTGTGTATTTCCCTTTTTTTTTTTTTTCTTGTTCAATTCAACCTTAGTTAAAAATAAAATATATAAAATAAAATTAAGTTTTAATATAAAAATAAGTAATTTAATCTACTCGAGTCGTATCCAGAGATGGAGAAATGGAACGACCTGCAATTCTGTTTTCTGTTATTTTGTTTCGACAATCACTTAAAATTAATGTACCTCTATTATCTTGTGCTGCAGGGACTTACTGCTGCTCCAATGCTGTATGTTGATGTGGGCAGCTCTTTATTAATTCTTGGATTTTCTCTCTCTATTTTTGTTTATTCTTCTATTTATTTTTGAGTGGAGTCGTGTTTTTAATGAAACGACATTTTTTACTTGCTCCCGTGTAAATAGTAAAAAAAAAAAAAAAAAAAAGAACAACAGAAAAGAAAAAAAAAGCAAAACACCTAAATGTATCTTTTTCTCTGTACCTGAAAACTCGTAATAATGCGATTCGCGGTAGTGGTTGTGGTACGGGTTGATCATGTTGTTGCTAAGGTAGTTTTCATTAATTTATTTTTATCTTCTTTTTTTTTTTTTTTTTTTTTTTTTTTTTTTCACGCATTTTTTTTGAGGCAGGAAATCACGTAGCAGTTGCTTTTCTAAGCTGAGGACTTAATTCCGCTTCCCATCACTCTGTCGCAGTATGGCTTTTGAAATAGTCTGGCTGTTATCGGATTCTCGCGATGTCTCCTTCACCCTTCTGGGTGATGCATATTTAACATAACAAGTAGTCAAGAAGTGAAATCTATTCAGCAGTACCAGCCACCCACTACGGGTGTAGCTAATCTATTTTTTTAAGGGAAAAAAAAGAAAAAAAAAAACGTAAAAAAAAAAGTCGTGTAGTTTTTTTTGTATAATTTGTTCTCTGCAATCCTATTTGCACAAAAACCCAATTTAAAAAAAATAATAATTTAAAAAAAGATTAATCACATTTCCAAAAAACCGATGGCAGGGGGGTATTGCTATTTTGTGTTCGTTATTTTTGCTGCTGAGAGTCTGTTTGACCGGTGTTTAATTAAAATGGGATAATAATAATTTCCCCTGCCTTTCCGTAAATCAAAAACCCGAGTAAGTGACACGAAAGTAGTTAACAATGTAACAAAAGAGGATATCCCCTTCCCCTTTGTTTATTTTTATTTTTATTTTTTGTTGGTGTGCAATCTATGTGATGGCAACCCTACATAGACTGATTAAAAAGTGAAACAAAAAAAAAAAAAAAAAAATACCTTGTAAAAGACAAGAGTATCATATTTAAAAAAAAAAAGAAAACTTACGGCAAGACAAATTGGAAAACACTTAAATAATTTTAAATAATCAAAAAAAAAAATTTAAAATAAAAAAAAAAAAAAAAAAAAAAAGACAAGACAAGACAAGAAGAACTAATATTTATTTTTTTATTTTTTTTTATTTTTTATTATTTTTTTTTTGCGATAAACGATTTTAGTGTATCAATAGCTACTTACCCAGCTTGGACACCAAATTCTATTTTTATTTTTTTTGTTTTTCATTCTTTATATACATAATATCAAATCTTTGCTTTTTTTCTGTTGGATTTTCCTGATCTGGTCTCTACACTTCGTTATATAAATAAATAACATTGTTTTTCATCAGTCAGTCAGAGAGGTCCTTCATAATCTCAAAGTGTTATGTTAGTATTTTCACTCTTTTTTTTTCAATATAGTGTGTTTTCTCTCCACAATGACCAGGAGCTTGTTTTTTAGTGTAGAGGCGCTAATGGCTAATAAGCACGTAGTAGTTAACACATGGCTGCCTTTTTTTTGTTTTTTTTTCCCTTTTTGGCTATGGTTTGACTATTGTGAAATAACATTCCATAGTGTTAATCAAATCGTGAGCTGATTACGAAGTTGTCAAGTTACTTTGATCCTACTTTATAAAGTAGTTTCAAGCTGGGGAAGGGAAAAAAAAAAAAAAAAAAAAAAAAAAGCGACAACAAAATGCAAAAAAAAAAAAAAAAAAAAAAACTAAGTGTTTAATTTGAACTTACTAAATTTTTTTTAAAAAAAAAAAAAAAAAAAAAGAACAAAAAGAACAAAAAAAAAAAAAAAAGAAGTAATGGAAAGACCTTTACACCACACTACACAAACCCATCGAAGAGCCTACAGAAGGCTCTGAATCCATTTGCATCAATACACTGCAACATTGAATGGGTAGCTTCTAGTGGATATCTATTTCTGATTGCTGCGTATTGGTTTATATTGATGGATGAGAAGAACAAACAATAAAAAAAAATAAAAAATAAAAAAATAATAATAATATAATGAAAACGAAAATCTATCAATAATGGAATTTGATGCGTTTTTCGTACAGATATTCCACTCGGTCTTTCCCGGTCGGCCCTTTTTCCCTTACCCTTTCAGCAGCTATTAATAAGTTCTTCCTAACTCTCTTCTCTTTATTTTCCGATTCCCTTCCCGTTGTTTCTTTCCTAATTTTCTTTCTTTTTTTGTCTTTCTTTTCCTCGTTCCCTTTTTTTTTTTTTTTTTTTTTTTTTTTTTTATTTCACCACACCCACACCACAAAATTTTTTTTTTTTTTTTACAGCGTCTTCTCGAATTATTAAATTGATTGTTTTTTTTTTGCCTGCTGAACAGTTAGAGTTCGAAATAACTACACCAATTGACAGATAATACACAACACTCAAATGGTTGCTGTTACTTGACTGGTAACTCTACAATTATACATTTTTTATTTTCAACTTTTTTAATCAGAAAGTGACACACACAATGACGGATATTCTCGAAGACGTTATGAAATACGCGAGGGTTGGATGTTGGGACAAGGTAACTCGAGAGATGCTTTGGACAACTGGGGGTGAACGATCCTCGGTACTGTTCCGGGGTTTTCTATTTTCTTTCGTGGAGTGTGGGCATATGGCACATGTGGTCGTATTATAAAGAAAGATGTATATGAAAGAAAGAAGATTTTTTATTTTTTTTCACCTTCCCCCCACTCCCAGATCGTTTCTTTTTTATTTTCTTTTCTTGTTTACAACCTGTTAGCCTCTGGGCAAGGTGGAGGCTGGAAGTCGATCACTTCCAGCCAATACTATGAAACTACAATCTTCGCGATTGGGTCCTTACTGATGCGGGCTACCCAGACCCCTCGTAGTCATCAGTTTGTATTTTGCTAACTAAACTAACTAAACTAATAACCACACCAATTGACAGATAATACACAACACTCAAATGGTTGCTGTTACTTGACTGGTAACTCTACAATTATACATTTTTTATTTTCAACTTTTTTAATCAGAAAGTGACACACACAATGACGGATATTCTCGAAGACGTTATGAAATACGCGAGGGTTGGATGTTGGGACAAGGTAACTCGAGAGATAGAAGAGTTTGATCTTAGAAGAGGTAAGCAATTCGCCCCGAAAGAGGTCTGCGCTTTCGGAATATTTGGATATTTAATTTTGAATGATTTAGAAAACGCAAAACTATTTTGGAAAAGACTACCGATGGATTATAAAAGTGATATTCGTATTAATCAATTGAGAGCTGTCGTCGGTGCTCTAATTGAGAACGACACTGCGAAGGCACATCAACTCTTGGCAGGAGATTGGGACGTACAATTAGCAGTAGGCGCAGCCGCATTGCAGTCAAGCCTCCGCACTCGCACAATGAAACTTCTTCCTTCTGCCTATTCTGTTATTAGAGCAACAAAGGCAATGTCTATGTTAGGTGTCACAAAAGAAGAACTCTCTCTACTTGCTTCTCAAGCATCGTGGCTATACGAATCTGAGACAGATGCCTTCAAATTTAAACAGGTAAAAGAAGTTCATGCTATTGAGGTTTGTGATTTTATTTAAATATTCCTTCAGAGAGATATCCATCACCTTGTTGGGGTAAACACAAAAACTAAAACAGGGCGCTAACGGTGTGGAAGCTGTTGAAGCTGTAGCAAAGCACGCTCTATTCTTAGAACAGGTATAGTATTATTGTCTTTACTATTTCTTATGAACTGACACACTCTTCAAAAACAAACAACCAGTTTGGCAACCCTCGCTAGGCTCACATCTATGAGCCTCAAGCAACAACCAGACGATGCTAATTAAGATGTGAACTTTCGGACTCTTGTTCCGTACAAAACAGCCTCCAAAGATCGCAGGGAGTCTACAGTAAGAAATACGTACATTTCAAGAAGTGTTGTTTTAAAGAAAGGATCCGAACTTACCCACTAGCCCGTAAGACTAGGACAGACTTATGGTTAGGTATTTTAAAAAAAAAAATTTTTTTTTTCTCGTCTTTTTGTGATTGAATAAATTATCATCAGAACAGTTTTTAACATATTTATGAGAGAAAGCAATCTGTTAGTGGGGTAGTATTTGTGATTGTTGTGGTTCATTTTTAAATCACTTCTTTCAGTCCTTCAGAACTTATTTCAGGACAATGCGCATCCCCGTAGACGCGCTACGAGGTTCTAGTGTTTCCTGGCTGATAGAATCGAATGGCCTCTTGACTGTTGGAATGGTGTTGTTAATTATTTCATTCTTTCTGTTGCGAAAGAGTGTGAGACCATCACCAACAAAATTCGCTTCACTTCTTTCTGTTGGAGTCGCGTTCTTCACCGCCGGGTGTGCTGTCGAAGTTTATTTCTTCGCAGAGTGTCCGGTTCGAGCTGATAAAATGGCATCCACAGAAGACATACTGAGAGCGAATCAGCAATTCTTCGAACAACAACCATCAGAATGGAGTGCTAAGTATCCCTCTTTCTTAGGAGATGGAACTCTACTTTGTGTTGTAAGAAAATATGAACATCTCATGCCGTGGGATCAAGATACAGATTATTATTTAATGTATGATTTGGGAATGGATCCTGGTGCTGAAATGTTAATGGAAAAACTTAGAAACTTTCACAAAAAGCAATACAAGATTGTATACTTCGCTGAAAGAAAACTTGTTCAGGTTCGTAGTGATAATGGAGGTCACGGTGATATTTGGATTTGGGAACGAAAGCAAATTGATGGACACGACTGTCTTTACAATCCTGACTTTACATTCGATCACTTGAAACCAGTTCCCCAATGTCAGCCAACAGATATTATGGTCCCTCCAAACTTTGTGACTTGGAATCTGGGAGGTAATCCCATGAGAGTTCCAATCCCGAAAGATGCAGCTCAGGTTTGTACTTTTAAAAGAGTTTTCTTACCTTGATAAAGAACACAAAACTACTTCTAAAAATAACAAACAGATGTTAACTAACCTTTATGGATTCAACTATATCAAACCATACCGTAACCGATTACAGTGTATGGAAAATTTAGGAGTTCACGCATCTAAATTGTATGTCCCTTTTTGTTTTTAAAAAAAACAGCTCTCGAGTTTATTATAATCAACAAAACTAATTAGATGGATGTTTACTTTTGTCTTCGTTATGTTGGCTGCTTCTTACGCTACATTTGGAAGTGTTCACAGTTGGATTTTGAGAAAGCAGAAAGTTAACTCGTTGCTAGTCAGTTAAAATACTGCGGACTTGCAAATGCTCGTTATTGTTTTTAATTTAATAAAAATCTAATATTTTTGTTGTGCGAAGTGGGTTGCGTAAAAATACCCCCCTCCCGCTAACCGAATAATTATTTGTACGTGTGGCACTCTCTTGTTGAGGATATATTTTCTACCAAAAAGCAAAGACTGTTCCCCAATTCTATCTACCTGTCATCCGTCATCAGGAGTTGCTTCATTTTGTTGCTGATAAATAACCTGTTATCGAATTTTATTATTCGTTTTTCAGGTTGCATTATAAAATGAAAATACTTCATTCTATCTTTACTATAAATACAACTAGTAAGTAGTAACAGGCAGTACTGTTATTGTAAAGTAAATCAAATAGTTGTAGTGGTGTTGAGATTATTATTATTTATTATTATTTTTTTTTTTTTTTGATGTGACTTGTGTGTAGTTTTTTGAAAAAAAAAATTTAAAAAAAAAACCCTTTTTCTTAAAAAAAGAAAAAACACGAAAAAACAACAACAAAAAAAAAAACAATGACCTTCCTTAGAGCAATGCGTGTAGCGGGAAGCAGGAGGTTCAATTCAAGGCGCAGTACAGGAAATTTGTTATCAAAGGAAACACTTGATATTCAGTTAGCTGAGAGTATGCTCACGTCGGATTTATTCTACAATCTTGAGCAGGGTGAGACTGAAGAAGTTGTTGAGGGAGTGTACAATTGGATTGCTGAAGCAGAAGAACAAACACTCGCAACGCTGTAGAACATTTGATGACAACAGAAACTCATCAAACGAACAGCAGACAGAAAGAGATGCACCTTCTAAACAGCCAGCAGCTGTTGCATCTCATAAGGTAGTATTTTATGAAGTGAACACAAAAGAGGTTTCACATTCTAAAGTTTTTTGCTAATTAGTGTGACGCACCTACTTTAGCAGAATTAGATCTTTCGCATCTGAGACTGATGAAAGTATTTTGTGGTAACGTCTTCTTCGCGCGTCATCTGCTTGAAGAAGAGTACTTGTAGTCTGGCCTCAGATGCTTTTTTCCTTTTTTTTTTTTTACTCTATTCTCTCTTCCACTTTTTTCTTTTTTTTTTTGCGTTTCCACCTGGCCGATTCCTTACTATGCGTCAATAAGTCGCTGTTGCAAAGGTCTGTTTGAAAGAAGAAGAAAAAAAAAAAAAAAAAAAAGTCAGATTAGGAAAGACAAAAAGAAATACCTCCCTCCGCCACTAGATAAGTTCAACAGCTAATCTCTGCATACATTTAAATAGTATTTGTGTTCTATTCAGTGGTACATGTTATATTATTGATGTGTGAGAGATTTTTCTTTCTTGCTTACTCCCAACTCGAGTTCTCTTTAAAATCACTTCTCCTTCAGGAAATGCGATGAACACACTCACGCGATGTTTTATTTTGACCATCGGAGTGGCGATCGTCTTCGGGCAGTGCATCCCAACCTGCTTAGTGCATCTCGATATTGACATGCAAATCAGCGTAGCAAATGGAACTGCAGTAACACACCGGGGACGCATTTATCATTTTGGAGGCATTCGATGGGCACCTTGGGGGATACAAACTGCATTGGGATACGTATTAGATCCGACAGGAGGTGAGAAATGGACTCTACTCGATAGCATGCCTGCACCAATAATGGGTAAACAATTCGCTGTCAGTGTTGGGGACTTCATCTACGCATTTCCTTGCGCGTCAGTGACCGACAATGGAGCGTTTCATAAATACGAAGCATCTGTTTTTGTGTTTGATCCGTCTGCCAAGTCTGGGTCACAATGGAAAGAGGAAAGCAATGCACTACCAGCTGGAATGACAAAGTGCGTTGCTGTATCAGTTGGTGATATGATTTACGTGAGTGGGTCGAACAGAACTATTGTAACTTACAATCCAAACACAAAGAAAACGGGAACACTTCAGTTCTTTCCTAATGTGACTGACTACTCGTTTGTGTCTGATACGCAAAGACTTTATTTTGTTGGCGGTCTGTTGAAAGGTAAGTGGACTCAAAACTTCGTATCGTTCGATTTGGAAAGCCACAAAATAGAAGTTCTTACCAACTTGAATAGCGCTTTCAACAACATTCAGGCTATCTCTTCAGGTCCGTATATTTACATTTTGCAATGGTATAGCGAGCATGCACTGACAGTTAACGTTTGGTCAAACTTTACGAAAGAATGGGGGTCATCAGATATTACATACTCCAGCAGTGGGAAGTTAATTGAATACGCATCTGCTGTGTACACAGGAAAAGAGACTGGTGATCCACAACTATTTGTGATGGGTGGCGCTACTCGTGATACCAACGGGCAGGTTAAAGAACTCACCAATAAGGTTGTTGATATTCACATGGGAATTCTGATTCCGACCTTTTCACTTGTACCAGACCAGCCTGTTGCTGGTCAGCTTTTGAATGTGACGGCTGTTGGAAGGACTCCTGAGAGTTCATACACTCTTCGTATCTCGAGTAGCGCTGACTGTTCATCAGCTCTCCCCGGGATCCCTGATCAGATTTATCAAAACACTGTGACATTCACTCTTCCAACACATAGTAATGGTACTAATAGATATCTTTGTTTCGGACCTGGTTCGTGTCCACACGGAAAACCCACCCAGTGTCTCAATATCGAAGAGAAATCAGATCTCGAATCATCAGACAATGGCCAATGCCAAACTAGTTGCTGCAAACTCGACACTGGTAGTTGTGTCGCACGGACGCAAAACAACAGCATTTACTTCTCTTTGAGTTCAGCTCCTTTTGTTATCGAACCGGTCGGATACGTTCCTGTTACCCCAGTACCAATAGTTGGTCAGAATAATGAAATCCCAAAGATAATAGCAATTGCGGTATCAGCCTTGGTAGTGTTCTTGTTTGCTATTTGCTCTGTTCGATACTACGTGTTGTACCTCCGACCGAGGCCGGAAATGGTCGTTCAGATTAGTTCGGCTTCTGATCAGTACGAACCAATCAGTAAACTTGGTTCGGGAAGTTACGGTGTTGTCTTTCTCGTTCGGAAAAAGACTGATGGGAAGCTCTACGCTATGAAATACATCCCATGCGCTGACGATATTGAAAGGGACGAAGCGATGAAGGAGTTCGCTGTGCTTCGGGGATTTCAAGGATGTAAACACATGGTACGCGTTACAGAAATCTTCATGAATTGGGCAGAGGGTGAGCACAAGGAACCAAATGTAGACGAAAAAACCCCATTGAAAGACGAAATAATTAGCAAACAACTCCCACGATATGTCTGCATTGTAATGAAGTACTACGAGGAGGGTGACTTACGACGATACATCGGAAGCTTTAAAGAGGATGAGCAAATCCCAGAGGAGGTAATCTTCTCTTATATTGCTCAAATATCATCGCTGCTGAGTGTCTTACATAATACAGAACCGGCGGTTGTTCATAGGGACTTGAAACCAGAAAATATTCTTTTAAAAAACAACAGAAGTCAGGTTGTAATTACTGACTTTGGATTAGCAAGATCAGTAGCTGACACATACTGTAATACTCAGGCAGGTTCACTTCCTTATGTCGCACCTGAGTGTTGGCAACGACATTACGGAACTGAAGTAGATATGTGGGCTGTTGGGTGTATCGCATATTCGATGTGTAGCAAACGTGCTGAACCGAATAATACTCGCGTTATGTTTTCTGATGCTTTGCGAGACCCAAGCGGATTGATTAAGGATATCAGAGAAGAGCTTTTGAGTAAAAATTACTCTGAGAGACTTGCTGATGTTACGAAATCTCTACTACATCTTGATTACCACAGCAGACCCACATCATCGGAGTTGTGTGAAACCCTCGCCGACTATTGTAACTTCGGTGACGATATCGGATCGTCTCACTCGGCGACTGCGCCTTCTCGCAACAGCAGTATTCGTTACGAAGCAGAGTTTTCTGTAAATAGCGGTACAGGTCGTTCTTTTGGTGATAAGTTAGATAAGGCTGTTGCAGACAAGAAAGTTTCTATAGCAGTGGCTGACAAAGAGAACCCAAACCCTGATCCTGAATTACCATAAATTATAACAACTAGTTGTTGTTGTAGTACTTTATTATAAGATTACTGTAACTGAATTAATATTAACATCCGTCTGGTTGTCGGATCTCGAACTGCAGTAGTTACGTATTCCGAGTGAACGCTGCGATTATTTACCGTTTGTCCGATTTATATAACACAATCCTATTAACAATAAATCAAAGTTATATCTTATTTACATTTTTACTTATGCCCTCCGAGTATTGGACGGTGTAATATTTTTTTTTTTTTTTTGGTAATCTCATTCTCTTTTTTTGAATCTCGTTGATATTGAGGCTGACGCTTTTGTTGTTGCTGTTGTTGTTAAGATTGTTCAAAAAATGGGGGGGGGAAATAAAAAAAAAAAAAAAAAATGATTAAATTTTTTTTTTTGTTTGTTTTATTTTCAGTTGTTGTTAATTGAATTCACAATAACAGAATTAGAATAGTGTTCACCCCTCCACAGATTCAATGGATTTACATTAAAAAAAAAAAAAAAAAAAAAATATTAAATCAGTTCCCCATATTCTGGTTTGTTTGTTGTGTTCTGTTTGGTGTCACCAATCTCTCTGGTCCTTTTGTATTAATATAACAAAAAAAAAAAAAAAAAGAAGAAAAAAAAAAACGAACTTAAAACCATAACAGAATTATAGC
Organism: Flectonema sp. DT1601; assembly: GCA_964019425.1. Lineage (NCBI taxonomy): Eukaryota > Euglenozoa > Diplonemea > Diplonemida > Diplonemidae > Flectonema > Flectonema sp. DT1601. Next base: position 107,028 of record OZ025823.1, on the reverse strand, counting down.
GAACCCATCATTAATCTGGTTGAGTGCGATGTTAAAGAAGCATAACCCAAGGTTGCTTTTTATACTTGCCACCACCGCTGTTCGCAAACCTAATCAAAACATCTGATTAAAGTTTGTCTCGTTTTAAAAAAAAAAAAGAAAAAAAGGAAAAGAGAGAGAAGAAAAAAAAGCAAAGAATAAGTTATAAAGCAAAAAAAAAAAAAAAAAAATTATTATGTTTTTGAACTGTCTTTTTTAATTCTCAAGAGACCAAACTCTGAGGGAATCATACAGAAAGAAATATATATATATAAGGGTTGTTGCAAGCCTGGGGGGGAGGTCATTTGATCTCTCCCTGCTATTCCCGATAGAAAAGAAATCATAAATACATACGGGATTCGTTACTTTGGCAGCAATGAAGGAAGTAGAAACTTAGTCAGGTCTGCCTCTCTGCATTGCGTAGTAGAAAAGAAATAACTGGCAGTCTTACCAGCTTCCTAGTACGACGAGTGTACGACCGTACACTTTCCAACGTAGCTTTTTCAGTTCTGGATATGTGGTGGTAGTTTCTTTTCCTTTTTTGTCTTCTTTGTTTTTGTCGAGTAAAAGAAAGAAAGGTTGAAGGTTATAATTTCTGTGTGGGTTTACGTGTTGCCTGATTTGTTGTTTCGTCCAAAAGTAGCTTTTTCAGTTCTGGATATAAGTAGCGCCGACATTGCTCTCAGAGTTTAATAAATTGTAATTTTATAACAAAATTTTATAACAAAAAAGCAATTTTTTTTGATTTCTGGAATACGAACAGCGATATTTTTAATTTTTTTTTTTTCTTCTTTTTTTTCTTTTGCGTTTTTTATAATTTAGTATTTTTGTGATACCAGATGAGCGTGGCTGCTATAGAGGTTGAGGATTACTTTTCTTCAACAATTCGAAATTTTTTTGTTTCCATTTTTGAGGACAGCAATGGAGCAGAGTTATTCAATAAATAATACCATACAGTTCGTATTGTTATATTGCCAAGTAATGGCACGGCAAGGCTTACTAATCTATTCGCTCAATTCATTATGTGTGAGCAGTTCTTCAGTAATTTTTATAGAAATTCGGATCACATTTGTTTTTTATGTATTTTTTCTTTTTTTCATCAACAGAAATGATTGAATTCCATGAAAGAGATTGACTGAGACACACCGATAGTCACTTCGTAGTTTTTTTCAACACAAGAGAGATAAGTTAACAATGAAATAATCAAACACAGGAAGTATGAATGATGTGAAGAGTTACTCAACTCTGTCTACAAGTTTCAGCAGCCTCGACAGTACTAATGAAAAAAACAGAAGACGAGAGAGGCGGAAACAGAAGCGGATGAAGAAATCTGAAAAGAGAAGGAAACTGGAACTAGAAAAAGAGAAAACAATAAGACGACAAGAAGTAATTGATGGCCTTCTAAGAGATAGAGAACAATGGATTGATAAGAACATTAGGGAACAAGACTTAACAATTAATATTGCTGGGGGTACAATTCTACACTTCGCATGTGCGAAAGGTCTCGTTAATACTGTCCAGTCACTCATCCGACTATTCCCACACAACAAAGAGTTCCTAATGAGTCGTAACAGTAAGGGTGAAACAGCACTGGAAGTATCCCACGGTTGTCGTTTTTTCTTAATTTCATATTTGTTAGTAACAGCAAGGGAGCGATGCGAGGCGGCTATTAAGCGTTCAGTGAATCGCAGAACTGTTGCTGATTTCAATTCTGAAACTCACACTTTTACGGAATCAAATGATGACAATGAGACCCATGTCACAAATATAAATTCCATTCTGTCAGATGCCTACTACGAATTCCACGGAAAGCGCATCGACGAAGACGCCCGAGAGTGGGCTGAGCAACTTAACAGCAGGAGGGAAAAAAAGAAGTGTCAAAAATTGTTTAAAAACCAAACAGTTATACGAGAAGAAGAACTCCCTACAACAGAAGATTCTCTCGCTCAGCAGAACGCCGATCGCTACGAAGCTTTTCGATCTCATCTGACGAGTGATGAAAATATAAAAACCTTTCGTTCAAAAGACTTCCCGTGGCCTTCCCTTCTCAACTCTGGGATGATCCCTCTTCCGTTGGCTGCTCATTCGTCACTGGAATATGCCTTTCGTTATCTCAGAGTTCTTCAATCACAGTGGCACCCGGATAAGGTTCAACAGAGATTCGTCCAACATCTGAACTCTGATGAAGACCTTTCAGTCTTTATGCAATCAGTGACTGAGATATCTCAGAAAATAAATATTCTCCGAACTAACTTTGAACAGCAAAAAGAAGTTCAAACCTCTAATTGATGTCAGCTACTAACTCTCTGTGGGGGGGCCACTGCTACGGTAGTATCTGTTCTGTAAATACTATTATCCTTCGTAATGATACTTTCTTCTATTAAAACAGTCACAATATGTTGTTTAGTATCATATTTACGGAGTGAATGATATCCATTTATTATATTTATTCACAAGTAGGTAAGAAACAACTTAACTCCAACAACATGTCGACTCTGTTAGCAGAACAGGTGTGTTTGATGTCGGGAATGGCACCAACTGAAATTAATATGAGAGCTGCCCATTCACAAATGGGAACGACTCCAGTCCCAGCCCCAGTTGGTGTCAGAGCAGCTACTACTTCCCCAACAGTTGATGAGATAAATTGTTTATTAACGGGTATGATCATTTTATTTAAACAGTTAGCCTAAAAACTACTACTTCACTATTAGTGTTCAGTCTGATACAAAATTACATACCAACAGGAATGCCGCCAACCCCTCAAAATATTAGCTTTTGTAGCAACGCTTCAATTTCAACTCCGCCAGCCGTATCCCCGCAGCTTCCTCACCAAAACCCTCCTGCGACCTCTATCCCGGAACTAAAGGCGCAGGTATCAAACCCGCAGCTCAACCTCGCCAGACTCACCATCTCACCTCGAAGGGCGAAAATGCTTCTTGGGCCCATGTAGTGTCTCTTAGCATCTCTTTTGGTACGATTTCTCTTAGTGGGCTGCTGATGTTAATCATGTCCTTTATATTTATACGTTCTGAGCCATTTTCGGTTTTCGTTATTTTCTTCAGCGAAGGCTTTTTAGGTTTCTGAGTTGTTGACGTAAGTTTGTAAACATCGAAAAGTATTTCTCTTATTTGAAGTTTCACTTGGTGCGAATGTTCCTCTTTGGGTTCTTGTTTTTTATTTGTTTTCATTTTTTTCTTTTTCTGCTGCAGATTGCACACGACATCCTGTCTTGTGTAGCCGCAGACACTTTCGTGAAGTTGGTGTTGTTGAGAGCATGTTCTGGAATGCCTTTCCTCTCCAGTTGCTCCCTTCAAAATATGTTACAACAGCTGCTTTTCTTTTTTTTTGTCTGAATTTAATGCCTTTTGATCAGAAAGGGGCAAACAAACAGATCTCTTGTTTTATAATTGTTTTCGTATTTCACCGCAAGCTGTCAGACATTTTAGCTGCTTTCCTTTTTTTTTTTTTATAGTTTTTTTTTACGTTTGGCATTCCTATCGCACTTCACATAGGTAGACAGTCCCTTGATGTGTTGTCAATTTGGATAGACAGACAGAGTGAAAAGGCGAAGGGGAATACAACTCCCCGATAAATAAAAAAGAATGAAAAGAAAAGAAAGAAATTATCAGAAATACAAAACAACACATAAATTAAACTTCTTTTGAGTTTTGAAATATACAAAACCTGCTAAATAATTTCAACAATGTGAAGTAGTAGATTGTTGTATTCATTCTGACCATCAGTTTACTGGTTAGCAGTAAAAATGATGGTTTCCTCTCATCCTTTCTCCCTCTCTAATGTTGGTATTCAGTGTGTCCGTTAATTAGTTTTTTTCCCCTCGACCATCCTCGTTCTTTTTTTTAGTTTTTTTTTTTTCTTTCTTTTTTTATTTGTGTTTTTTGTTCAAAATGTAAAATTCAGAGTTCTATCGCTTCATTTTTTAATTAATAAAGTAAAAAGGTGGGATCTAATATGCTACTCAGTCAACTACGACGGGTCAGTTCCAGAGCGAGATCGTTCACGGCGGTTGATCCCGATGAATACAAGAAGGCAGTTCGGGATAGAAATATAAATGCCTCGAGAGTTATAACAAGTCTGCTTCATAGATCACACAAATCGGCTAAGGGAAATCCAATAGCACTTGAAAAGAATAAAGGTATTATAACAATGGAAGAAAAGAGAATTCGAAATGAAGACAACGTCAGATCATTAGAGTTACGACGAATGCATATCGATAACGACGCTGATAGAGAAGAATGGCACAGAAGAAAGACGATGAGTTTACTTCAATACGGACAAGGAATAACTTCTGATCAGAATGGAACTTATCCCTGGGCGTTGGTTTCAAGTGCACCTCTCCACGAATCCTTTACTTTGGGTAAAGTATACATTCAAAACGATAACATACTTAACGCTGAGGCACTCTACTATGATCGTAGCGTCAAGACTGGTTGTGTTGTTGAGATACGAAGTGCGAATACGAAATCCCTTCGTGGCTATGGATTAGTTGACGACATGTCTCTTCGTAAGATGAGTTCAATGATTAAACCATTCCTTTGGTCTTACGATGAAGTCCAAATTGATGAAGTCTTTTGGAATAGTCGGATCCGCAAGGCGATGGAACGAAGAACTCAACTGCTAGACGCGAAGTCTACGAACTCCTTCAGACTTATAAATGGTAATTCTGATAGAATCCCAGGAATAACAGTTGACATTATTAATAATAATGGTCTGATCACAACTTATCCAATAGCTGTTACTATCTTACCGTCGATCGTATCCTTCCTCGTTGACGATCTACAATTGGACGGGATTTGTGTTGTTGATGGAGCTGACAGGTCAAGATCTGAATGGTTTTATCCGAAGGAACTTGATCTAAGTGAGAACACTAAAGCATCTCGAGGTGAGGCAATTAGAGAGCAGTTTACTGCGAAGGGAAAGAAGAAACACCAACCCGACTTCAAATTCCGTGAAAACGGCATCACTTTCCACCAGCTGTCATCAATTGTGAGATCGTTTCCTCTAACTGGTTTCAACTTCGCAATCCACCGTTCATCACGTGCTTTTTTGAGGTCAATCAGTCATGGAAAGACTGTTCTAGACTTGTTCTGTGGTACCGGAGGTTTCAGTGCCCACGCGTTAGCAGGTGGAGCAGAATCCATAACAGCTGTTGACAAGAATGACGCACTTATTAGAGTTGTATGTTTTACTAATTACTTCAGATGTACTTATCAATTCTAATTATTAATATAACAAACAGGCGAAGCAGAACCTTAAAAGTATTGCTCAAGAAGGCCAATCATGGGTTTGTGTTAATGAAACTATCAAACAGGTTTGTGTACTTCTTCTTTTGTTAGATAAACAGCTGCCTACTAACGGCAGGCTTTCGTACAGAACCCATCAAACACTAAACAGCACACCACATTTAAACATGACACGTATGATATCGTAGTCGTTGACTTACCAACCCCGGATACTCTCGCTCAGGGTGAAGATGTTGACAGAGCGCACTTAAAGAAGGACACGTCGCTCTTCTTACAAAATGCTGTGAGCTGTGTTAAAGATAATGGTTTTATTTTATTATTCTCAACTGCTAAGAGAATGTCTTCAGAACTAATGGAATGGTTAATCAGAGCAGCTGGTAGATACGCTGGAAGAGATATTCAAATTGTTAGAAAGCTGGCAGCGGCTGCAGACTTTCCCGATCTTCTAATCGAGACAAGTGGAGAACCAAAGTATTTCGGATACCTGTTGAGGATTTCGGGTTCTGATTTGAAGTACAACAGAAGTTCTGGAGGTAGGCAACATCAAATTCAAAGTCGAGAAACTGAAGTGGAAGAACAACCCAAGATTGAAAATAGAAAACGTAAGGCACCTCCTACTACTAAACGTTCTAGCCTGATGGATTCAAGTGGCATCGACTACTAACTTTATGTAACCTCTCGAGTTGACCTAATTATGTCACCTTGTAAGGAAACAACATCGACAGTTATTGAGGGGAGTTGGAATTATTTGATTCTTTTATTTTATTTAAAAAAAAGAAAAAAAAAAATGTTTTCTCTCCAAAGAGAGAAACTATTCCGACTCGATTACAAATAATCATCCGACAGATACTTTAATTACTTTAGTTATCAATTGACAAGCTATTAGATGGCATAATAAATATTAAGGAGAGTGTGTGTATGTGTATCTGATTTATATTTCAATAAGAATGAACAGCATCAAATGGTTTTGGGTAATGAAAGTAGATTGATGTGATCCTTAATAAGACATCTTGTGTGTTAAATTTCTTTATAAAAAAACAGCTGACAAAGTACTAATAAAATGAAAGACGAAAGAGATAAATTAATAGCTTACCTTAAAGTGTTCTCACCCGAACATTTGGATCAGGTGGAAGTTGTTTTGGAAAAGTCTGCTGGAAAAGTTGCACTTGTTTTTGATAATCCGCAGTCAAGAGGATGGATTGAGGCAAGAGATTCTCTTTCTTATTTTATAAACACTTACAGAAATGATCTAAGTGGACACACTGACACTATGCTTCACCAATGGATAAAAGAAAATGGGGATCTCTTAAACGAAAGCGACGGACAAGGACAGGCCGGACGTTTCACTGTATTCTTCCAAGACTTCGACGAGAAACTACACACATCAGTATTTAGTAACTATCTCTTAATGATTTCTATTATAAATAAATATGAAACACCAGAGGCTGCATCCATGGTGAGATCAGACCTACCTGAGTTTATTACTTCATTCGATGACTACAAAGACAACGAACAAGTTATAATAAAAAGATTAAATGACAAGTATACTTCAAAGATCAGCAGTGTTAGGAGATGGGTTGTTCGATATTTGCGAAAGAGGAACCCGTCGAGTCTTCACAAAGTCGATTCTATTATTAGCGATGCGCTATCAAAGACACAAGTTGATGTCAATTCTCTTAACATTGTTTTACCATGTGCGCTACGACGAGCATATGAGAAAGAAAGTTACGCAAAAGCAGCAACCTGGTCAACGGAGCATCCAGTAGCCTGGGATATCAAACCAGCTCTGACGGAATATCTTTATTTTCGTGATGTTCCTCTCTCAAGACTTGATGAGTACGTTGAACTCTGTTCATCATCAAAGACTCCTCTGGAAGATTTATTTCATTCTATTGAACCCGAATCAGCAAAACCAGCCTTTGAATCTCGTGATCAAAAGTGGCCGCTCTTATTTCCATTTTGGAGGAATAGTTGGTATCCGAGAGAGTTGGTACCAACATTGAAACCTTGTTTAGATATTTGTGAGTTGGAAGTTCTGAAGAACGGATCGCGTGACATAATTCCGATTGAAGGAGAAGTACAAACTAATTTAACTGAATTAGATTCTGTGGAATATCCGAATGAAGCTGACAGCGAAACAGAAAACTCTGTTGGCGCTGTTCCAACTTCTCCAACGAGATCCCTGGGAACAGAAATTACAACTTCCTCGCTTCCTCGCTCGACACCATCAGAAGTTATGTCAGTTACTTCTGGTTCTCGATCATGGCTGTCTCGTCAGTCTAGCCGTCCTCCCATCTTCGCTGTAAATCCAACGAAGAAGGTTTGTCGAATCATTTATTTAGTATTTCACTTTTGTGATATTTACACGTCTTGTGAGAGTTTTCTTTCTTTTTGGAAGGTTTTTTTCAACATTTAAACATCCCATCCCATAAAACAGGTAACGTCCATCAAGATGCCGGATAATGATGCACCGCAGTCTCTGACTGTTACGTCTCCAAATTTGAAGGAAGTTCGTGGAGAGTTCTTGTTGTCATCATCACCACACCGTTCGCTTCCATTTTGGAAACAGTCGACCAGCGACAAGGTACTCTACTGCGGTGCTAAGGACAAGTGGTTGGTGGGTACCCTCCAAGTGATGGAAAAGAGTAGAGGATGGGTATGTCTTTCATCTTTACTTGTTTAGTATCTATTTGTGGTTATTTTTAGGAGGTTGTACTTGTGATTAAATAATCTTCTGTTTTTTAATTAATATCAACCAGATGATGTCTTCAGATGTTCACGATGGTCGATATCCTCATGAGATGCCGAGTTGGCACGTTCGACTAAATGGATGGTCTGCTGACCCGCAAGTAGTCATTCAGATAACGCCTCCCAAATCCGACAGCGCTGCACAGCCAACACAGCAAGTCTCGCAGCCAGCATCTTCTCCTCCTGCACAGGCAGCTCCTCGTCATATACAACGCTCCCCATCACCAGCTGCTGGATCTCCTGTTTCTAGTCCTCAGCTAGGCGTCTCTGTGAGCCAACTATTACAACCACTGTTGCAATCACTCAATGAATCCGACTGCCAGCGATGTCTGAAATTTCAGAAAATTGTTGAAATGCAGCAAGTTGAAAATGAAAAGGCTTGGCTGCAACTTCAGAATGAAAAGGATCGCGTGGCTGCTTTGGAGACTTCAATGCGGATACTTCGCGAGCAACAGCAACTACAGCCGCAGAGGGGAGGTTCTCCGTTTTCTATTTCACAAGCAGAAGAAGTAGCAAGCGTGGATGAGAATTCAGCGATGATTTCTTTACAGCAGAAGTATGATGAAGAAAGAATAAAAGTTAATTCATTATCCCGACAACTTGAATTCCTCCGAGACAGAGAATCAACTAGAGATGATGTTGGAATGAGTATAACAACTGAACTCCACCAACTCAACGAGAAGTCACTCGAAATAGCTCAGCGCCAGATAAGCAGAACTCGTGACGCGATAACACAAATTTCAACAACGTTAGCAACACAACAAGAAGGAAGACTAACTACACTGTTAGGAAGTATGATATTAAATATTGAGAAGGATGCCTTACAATGGAGTCGTGAGATATGTCCCAGCGGCCTCGAAAAGCGGATCTCACAATTAAATCAACAATTAAAACATCACCGCGATGAGAACGGGTCACCTCCGTTAGTACCTCCTCCAGAGACGGAGGTGGATGTGATGGAAATGCAACGAACTCTAAATCGGCTTCAGAAAAAGGAACTCGAAGCTCCTATTCGAACTGCTGAGCTGCAGGTTGTGATGGGTGAGCAGCAGCGAGATATTGTTGAACGGGAGAAATATATTTCCTCTCTTCGAATTCAGCTCAACGACAAGGATCGTGCTGTATCAAATCTCCAAACACAACTCGATGCTGCACATGCTGCGATGGGTCTCATGTCGGGTAGAAGTGGGTCATCTTCTCCTCAACCACAAAGGAAACCTCCATTAATATTACGAGGAGGGATGTAGTTTGTTGGAAAGCCTCACGTGTTTTGTTAATCTGTTTATTATGCATCCCACAAAGTTTTTATTTGTTATTATCTTTAGACTGCTATAGTATCTTTTACCTGTATCTTAGTTCGGAAATTTGACCGAACCCATTCACGAAGAATCAAACTAATTAGTTTTATGTCACAACTGGCTACCAGTTGTGCCACTGCCTTCTCGCGGTCAATGCACTCTACTTTTGGCTCCTCAGTTGTTCGTTTTTGTTAACTTTTGTTTTGTTAGAATTGCTCTCTTGTTAGTTATTTAGATTTCAGTTTATTCATAATCATCAGATCTTCTCACAGGTGACACACTCGAGTACTTGAGTGACGGGAGTGAATCGTCAGCTCAACCTTTTAGTGATGGGAATTGAAAGGTTACGAGTGTTGTACGTCACTTTCGAATATCACGCGGCCCAGTTTAGCGGCAATGGAACTGCGTCGATGAGTTTTGTGAGAGGAATGCGAGAACTGGGAGCTGAAGTACTGGTCGTTTGCGGAGGTCCGAAAGGATCATCTGAGATCTCAGACCAGACAATTTGTTATGAAGTCAGCAGTTGGATGCAACACGGAAGAGACAGCGCCTGGCAAGAGTGGTCGAATGCTATCGAAACATCAGATCCTCCGGCGGTGCTAAAATCGTTTTCCCCGAATATCGTAGTTGGTGTCGACTGGGAGTCGTCACTTGCAATTGAAAAGCTTCTTCAGAAACTTCAATCAAAAGATCTAAAACAAGTTTATTACAACTATAGAGTCTTTTATATGAATTCAAACAACTCAGAAGAAGACAAGGAATGGTACAAAACAGTTGAACGACGAGCTATCGTCACAACTCAGCAGACTATCTGTTTGTGTAATTCAGACAGACTGGCCCTGAGTTCTATTTTGAGTGAAGAGGAGCAAAGGCGGAGCAGAATTTCAATTCTGCTTCCAGGCCTTCGACAAGAAATTAAGAAGTTAGCTCTGATGACAGACTGCAGCAGAAAGCCCCGCTATCTCCTCTGCTGTGTTCGTATTATTGAAGAGAAGAATGTCGACACTTATGTTGATGTTGTTCGCATTCTAAAGGAAAATGGTTTCCTAAAAAGGAAGAATCTGATTCCGTACCTGATTGGAGCCTCATCATCTGAAGAGTATCGAACTCGCATTGAAAACAGACTTCGAGATGTGTGTTTTGATTGTGTTGTTTCAGACTTCGTTTCTCCTTCTAAACTGTTCGAGATTATGAGGGAAAGTTATTTAAATATCCATCCAGCTCTCAATGAAGCCTACGGGATGACTATTATCGAATCAGCTGCAGCAGCCTGCCCTTCAGTTATACACAATAAGAATATCGGAGCAGCTGATCTTTTGGATACCAACAGCGAGGTGTTTGCCTCCGACATGTCAAATCCGGAGAAGGTAGCGGAAATGATTATCTCAATTGATGACGAGTTATATAACGAAGTTCAGAATGCTGGGAGAATGAAGGCTCTCTCGCACGGGGAACATGAAAATGCAAGTCTTCTGTTAAACATACTTCGAACTACCGCTGTGAAGGTAACGAAATCGACTTAAATACCAACTCCTGTAAAAGATTATTGTTTAGAACCTTTTTAGATTATAAATTCTTTGTTCTTCAGCACACACACCATGTTGTATTCATTACTTTCTTGTCTTGTTGGCACTGACCGTATTTCTTATTTTGTTGAGTTCCCTGTTTAATATTTAAGTTTTGTCAGCATCCATGAAGTATGACAATAGGATCACTGTTGCGGGGGAAGACCCTGCGAAAACTTCATTGGCTGCTGCAAGAAATCCGTTGGGAAAACAAACACTTAAGGGTCTTCAATGAGATTCTTGAATCAGAAAGACAACCAGCGATGATCAACAAGCAGACTGTCGCAGTTATGCTGACGGAGGGTCAAATGAAAATGTTTTCGTTTACCTTAATCGTCAAAACTCTTTTATTTATCTTCGACAAGAGTCTTACGAGAGTATCGAAGTCAACAAAAGAAGTTCAAGATGTCCAACTGCAGTACGGCAGAGCAGCTAAATTAATACTTCGAAACGGAATCGCTGACATCTACCGGAAGGCCTTCCCTTCTGTTCTGACAAGATTTTGTCAACTTTCTCTGTCTACAAATATTATGTTTAAGAAGTTAGTTGGACTGTCATACGAGCATTTCTTAATTAAGAAAACAAAACGTAAACCTGGATGGAGTGCAGACGATCTTGAACACCTAATAACTGCATGTGCTCATGTACGACACGTTGGTCATCTCATATCATTAGGAAAGCATGTTGAAGGGATGCCTAAATCACCTATCGAGTCACAACGATTATATGTTTCATTATTTAATGGATACATTATTAGTGGTGTCAAGGATGTTGATCCAGATGTTATTTTACACAATATCAGACCTTGGGAATTGTGTTTAGGAAGACAACTCATAGTGCATAAAGCAATGGTTGAAAAGAACATGCTAGCGACTAATCGAATTACTGAAGGATTTGAAAAATACGGAAAAACCCCTGCAGCTTATGAATCACAACATATTATCGCTGCTCTCATTCCGTTGTTGTTTACAATAAAATCATTCTGTTTTACTCACATTGGGAGACTAATTAGTTGGATTGATCAGCATGCCACTACAGACTGTGTTATTAAGCTAACGAGTACTCTCAGTTTGCAGTCAGTCAAATCACTAGATATTATAATTCCATTATACAACAGTCGAATAGCTCCCTTGTTGGATTCGACAACATTGTCGGCTTCTAACTGTGTCAGATGCTTTATAATTGTATCGGAATTATGTAGTAAGGCGATGATTCCAATTAATTTTATAAATAAAAAGTTTTTAATGGATGTGTTGCAGGCTGCTTACCTTGACCCAGTTGGGTGGTTTCGTAACTTTAATCAAAAAGATCGAATTGACTTCGTTTATTGTATGAAAAGTCAGCTTCACACTCCATCAAATGTTCGACTCATTCGCTCGTTGGAAGTAATAATTAGAACAGAATCACGTTGGACATCTTCTGATACGATATACTTCTATCGCCTCATTGTTTCACTTTCACATTATAAAATAGACGTCCTTCCGTATGCTCCAAACTTTAGAGAGTTTTTGAAAAAAAAATACTTTTTCAGAAAGAGTTCGAGTCTTCTCCGTCTCGAAAGGGAATTCTCAAAAACTATCGAGCCATCGCAACAGCGGAGACATCGCGTGGAGAACAATCGAACTTTAGCTGAAGCCTGGGCTGTTGTTTGGTTGAACGAACCGGCGCTCACTTAGTTGACTACATAATCACCTTAAATGATAAGAATCTTCTGATTGGAGTTTTAGAGTTCAGAATTGACGTATTCATCAATCGTCATATTTATTAAAGTCACAGAAATCAGATGTTCTGCTGCCTCAGCATCTGTGCAACTTATTGGGAACGTCGCATAGCGATCCTCCGTTCTGAGTATTTGTATAAAGTAAGTTATAATTTAATATTTGATCTTCTTTTCAGGAACAAGTTGATGTTGGGATTGTTTTTCTAACAAGAGTGTTAACAGATTTAAGAATCAATCTTTTTATCTTTATTTCTCTAAAGCGTCATGACATGTCGCTTGAGTGCAGCAACGTTGAGAATGACCACTTGGAGTGGAAGACTTCTTCGTTTGCTGCCACGGCAGCTGACGAAGGAGACGATACCCTCCACTTCTCATGTGAAGCGAACTTTTATTATGAAGGAATAGATAAAATGATAGAAGGAAGTATGGCTTTAACTGATCAGGGGATTTACTTAACTGATGAGCAGGGAAATGAAGTCCTGCAGCGAATGGAGTGCGCGTGTGTCATTGATTTGATTTATTACAAAGAAAACGGTTGTCTTGTTGTTGAAAGTGACGAGATTGAAGTTTTATTGCAAACTATTCCGTCTGAGAAGATAGAAACTCTACTCGAAGTATTCGCAGAGGAAATTCTTCCGCTTCCTGTCACCGACGGTGACGGAGATGATCTCGCGACATATGCAGCGGAGAAGAAGCTGCCTGCCACTGTTTGCAGTTTTATCGGACTGACTCAGGAAGATGTTGAGGATCACACCGTTGAGGACGAAGTCACTCGTCATGAACGGGAGCGTAAAGAACGTTTAGCTGCTGAAGAGAAGAAGAGAGAAGAGGAAGAGCGTCTTGCTGCTGAAAAAGAAAAAGCAGTGAAGGAGAAAATGGCTGCCGACAAAGAAGCGACAGCTAATGCTCATCGAATGGGGATGCGACGACTATCAATGAAGCGGCGAGTAGCTGAAGATGTTGCTCGAGAAGTAAAGAAATGGGAAATGATGGGTCGCGATGATGAACCCGACTGGTGGGAAGGAAACTGGGGAGCCGATGAAGATCCTTATACGATGCCAGAGAGTCGAGTTGATGCCATCGCTTCTAACCTTCGAGAGATACGAGAAGCTGAGAAAGCTGAACGTATGAAGAAGATTCTCGTTATTCTCGGACACGTTGAGAATGAAGAGACAAATCAGCGTCGTATTGTTGAAGGAGAGTACAGAATTGGACTCGCAGATGTTCGCGAGACTTATGACAGCGATCTCACGGGACTCCGCAGAAGTGAGCGCGAAAGAAAGGAAGTTGTTTTCTCGCTCCTTGAGAAATTTGAAAAAGAAGAGCAGCCCGCTAGACTGTTACTGTCTACAGAAGAAGACAACGAGTGGCAGCGACTCATGCGAAGGAGAGCTTCTAATGTGATGCGACTGGACGGAGTTTCAAAGCTTCTGAAAAGCACAAGGCAAGATGAAAAGAAGATGAGGTACGAAATTAAGAAAATGGAACAGCGGCAGTGGTCCGAATTAGAAGGCCGACTTGAGAAGCTCCACCGAAAAGCAGCACGACAAAAGCAGAGCGGAGAAGGGAAGGAGAAAATTGATTTTGCGATGTCAGTCGACTCGATTGAAACTAAAGTATCGGAGGAGGATATTTATACCACTTTGAAACAGCGGACTCAATCTGTTCGACGTCGCCATCTCACTGCCGTCGTTGTCTCGAAGCGCTACAGTGAGTCTGCTGCTTCCCCTCACTCTCCATACTCTGCGATGTCTCCACATTCACCAACTTCGATGATGTCTTCGTGTTATGAAGATGCTGGCAGGTGTGTTATTAGTTCCCTTTTTATTATTTATATCACACGACACAAAAAGAAAACAAAACAATGCAGCGCCCTTTCTGGGATTGAGTCCACAGATTCGACTGGAAGTGAGATGCGCAGCAGGACTCCAACAACTTCTATGACAACATCGCGTCTGTTCCCTTCGAGTCCATTCGGAAGTCCAACACATACAAGGATGCCACGAAGTTCTCTCTCTCCTCATTCTCCCGGCAGCCCAGCATCTCGTGCACCAGGCAGTCCGACAGTTCGAGTGGTTTCGATCTCTCCGATACTTGGCAGCCCATCAATAAGAAGAGGAGTTGAGGAAGACGATGAAGAAGTTGGTCAGGCGGGTGAATGTCAGGAAGAGGAGGAGGAGCTGCAACCAGGGCAGCAACCGATGTCACCTGAAGAGCTGCCAATTGCACCCATCCCAACTCCGGCATTTGCAGTTCGCAGGATGACACAATTTGAAGATTGGCAGAATGAACTTCGTAAAAACCTCGGACTGTCCTGCAATCCTGATGAACCTGCCTTCCGGGCAGCCTACGCAGCAGCAGTAGCCGTGAGTGTTATTCAACAAGTAACGCACGCTGTCTCCGTGCCAGAAGTTCGATGGGAAAGCAGCACCAGAGGTAGCATATTATCTGTTCGACCTCATTACTCTAATGCTATAATGTATACTTATAAACCAATTACATCAAGTGGAGTATCGAAAGGGTTTAGTAGTAGAAACTCATTCTGCAGTCACGGTCCTGTTAGATCTCAGACAGCACAGCAGTATCAGAATTTAACGCAGCCAAGCTCACCTCGGGCGGCGACGGCATCACTGCCGCCGTATTATCAAAATGGCGGCAACGGTGGGGGTACGAAGAGAAGATCTGCATCACCAAACAGAGTTTCACCGCTCAGAGGTGGAGGACGATTATCAGGATCACTGTTGTGCGGAAGCCCGAAAGGTTCTTCCTGGAGGACGAGAGGCTGAAGTTACTTTGTGGAAATATTTCCAACGGTGCTTAGTTACTTTTATTAGTTTAGCAATCAATATTCACAATAGAAAATACGACCCCCTATAAAGTATTCAATCACTACTGTGAGGGTGTTTTTATATTTCTTTTTATCCCCCTCTGTTACGTTTCTTCACCTTGTACTTAGTTTTAAATATCTCCTACTGCAACTTTAATATTGTGATTGTATTCTCACACACCTTTCGTGATCTTTCAGTTTTGTATTCCTGCAGAAGCTATCTCCAGTTGAGCGTTGGCAGCATAAAATTGATTAATATAATACTTGTACCAAACTAAAAGGGTACAAGTATGTTATATTATTAGAATCGCAAGCTTCTCTCATTTGCTTGAGTGGGTATTATCAAGCAATCTCTACTTAAGAAACAGGCGTGTCTTCTTGTGGTTCTTTCTATGTTGATGTTCGTTGTACCTTCGTCAGATTTTAGACGTGCTTTAACTTAGTCTCAGATATTTCAAGAGTGAATAAAGCGTGTGTGCATTGGGAGGATAAGATTTGGATCCTTTTGTTTTCTGAGATGAACCTAATCATCGAATGTTTTAATAAGTCTTTTGGAGTTCTCATTTTCGATTTTTTTTTTTTTTTTTTTTTTTTTTTTTTGAATTTATTGAAAAACAATATAAAGGAAAACACTTCCTTCACATGATGAGTAACTTCACAATAATTCTCCTGTTGTATATTTACGATTCCTTCATTGAGGGAATGGTTTCCTCTGCTCTGTACGATCTGTTCCGTTTGTAATTTCTTTTTTTTTGTTTTGGAATATATCCTTTCTAAGAACCACACGAGAAAACAAAACTTTTTACGAGTAGCGTACCTAAATAGCAACGTTAAGTAACTTGTATCGTTTTGTTTTTCTATTTCTGAATACTTGTTGTTGAGTTGCATTAAAAGACAGCTCCGCTAAAATAGTTTTGGTGGTCGCAAAACCCTTGTCAAGATAACTACGAAAGAGATATACTTTCTGTAGTTGTGTAGTGAGAAGAGGTACCGCCGTTGTGATATTGACACGGAAGGATAGCAACACATTTGTTGGCTCATTATTTCTCTTCAGTTCAACCGACCGTCATTAAATTGTGCGTCGAAGCTCGTAGCCTGCTGTGCTACGTTACGCTTATTCGCACTTTATTTTGTGAGAGATTTGCGGCCCAATAACAATCCGAATTCCGGGAGCAGTTGTCACCTTTCACAGTAATCACTGCTGTTGTATTTTGTTAAGTTGAGACCTTTGATGTGATATTGATTTCAATTCTACTTTCTACTACAGATGGGTCATAACAATAGAAGTGGTTCAGGCGATGAAGGATTTCTTTTGTTTGATTGATTTTAATAAATATTTTATACCGCAGACACAAATGAAAAAGTCCCTCCCGGCTTGGGAAAGGGATGGGAGGGAACTGAAAAGCTTGCCTTCAGTGACCCGGCAACAGAGGTCAACGAGACAGGGTTCTGGTTCGACTGATACCTCCGCTACATCGGACGGAAGCAGAACTGCTGTGAATGCATCAGCCGTACAAACAGCTGTTTTGAAAAGAGAAGTCGTCGCAAAGAGCAACTTGTGGACCTGTTTGAAAATAAGACCAACGACAGCTGATGAGGTTCCAGGAAGAATGATTCGCGCTGATCAAGTTGATAGAAGTGTTCGAATTACTACGACTTCTGGCTCATCAATTACACAGAAAGCAGATCAAGTTTACGGACCGTCAGCATCACAGGCTGAGATCAATACGACTATCTGTATTGAGACAGTACCCGCGATATTTAGCGGAGCGGGTTCAGCAGTTGTGTACTTAGGTCCAAGAGGAAGTGGTAAAACGTCAGGGTTATTCGCTGGCCCTATGGAAATCCCTGATCCGGTAGCCGTACCAGTCACAACAGCATCAGGATGGCCAGAATCCAGGAAGAGCGATGCAGATAGTGCTGCCATCTCATCGACTCATTTTGGAGGTCTTGTGCCGGCATTCCTATCCGACATTCTCAGAAGGGTCGCTGACTTGACACTTTACGACATCACTGTTTCTGTTCAAATGATTTCAATTGAAGGCGACTCAGTTATTGATTTAATGAATTCTGATAAAGAATCTTCACAAGTAGCTCTACAAGATTCTGACATGTTGGGTGCCACGTCGCACGAAATCGAAACCGCTGCAGACTTTGGTCGGTTGTGGGGAACAACACTCGAAAATGCAGCGAATTCGAATTCTCCGGATGATGAGGAGATGTCAGAATCTTCAACACCAGTAATCTGTTGCATTGTTTCCATTGAAAGAGTTGATATTCGAAATGGTGCCGTCACATTGGGCACTCAGCTCTTCCTTGACATCCCTCCTCCAGAATCGAGTACTGCTGCCAAACTCTCATCGGCAGCTCTTACGAAAGTTCTATGCACCATCGGAATCCAGGAACCCGACGCTGATCTTCGTAAGATATTTATCCCTTGGAGGGACTCGAAGCTGACTCGAGTAATGCACGCAGCAATGTCTAGAGCGACTAACAACTCTAAGATTCCTAAAATGATGATCGTAGGGATGTTGAGCCCAACAGATGACGAGGTTGGGGTTCACGCGTCATTAGCAACGAGTTCGCTCATCAGTTCGATTTCAAAAAATAGGAAGGGAACTGCGAGTACAGAAAGTGCGAAAGAAGCTGCCCGTCGGATGCAACTTCGACTTGAAACACTTTGCGAGGCGCATCGAAGGGAGTGGAGCGACACTCAAGAAGAATTGATTCGCCTTCGAAGGGAAAATGTTCTTCTAAAGAGTGGATCGTCTGCTGGACCTCCAAAGGGAAATGCGTCCATCGCTAAAGTACTTCAGGTTTTATTAAAAGAAAAGATTTTCAAACCGGAACCTGGTGAAGGCGCTACCATGGCACTGATATCTCAACTACTGTCGCAGTTGGTAGTTCGAGAGCGAAAGATTAACGACGCGGACTGTCTCTCAGGCGAGCGATGGCTCGAAATCATATCAGCGCTTCAAAAGGCGGAGCCTTCAATTATACCGCAAAAGCCCCCTCACAGGGCTGTTGACAATCCATTGAAAGCTGCCGTTAAAAACAATAAGGGAACATTCTTGAATTGGTACAAGAACTCTCCAGCGAGTACAACTTCGACATTGACACCGACACCGAAACCAGAGACATCTCAAAGTAAGAGAGACTCCAAAGAAGAAGCATTCAATCGGGAGGTCAGTTGGCTGAAATCCAATTCCGCGAAGCCAAAGAAAGTGGTCAATTCGGTAGTAAAAGTAAAGGATGTGAAGCCTAAAGAAAGTGAATCCAGGCAGCAGCGTCAACAACCGCAGCCGCAACAACAACAGCAAGCAGAGCTGCAATCACAACCGCGACAAGAGATGCAGCACCTTCCCCAATCATTTGGATTCTTAGAATCTAACAGTCAGATTCTCTCTGAACTACCAGCACAGCTTGGACTTGTTGACGACACAATCAGTAATTCAGTACCCACAGTACAGAAGTCACAACCACAGCCACAGCTACAGTCACAGGCATCATATGTTATCAATAAGAAGTCGAAGAGTTATGTTTCTGATTTACAACCACAGCAATCAGTGAGTCATCGAAAGCAGGAAGATTTATTGCAGAGTTGGACGCTACAACAGCAATCAATCGACGAGGATGTGGCTCTGAGTTCAGCGCATGACTTCGGAAGCCGCCTCGCTAGTCGCAGTGGATCTGATGGAAGTTATCAACTCTCAGGAAGATCACATACTTCACGAAGTTGGGAAGATGAAGATCTGAACGGGACAACAAACTTCCGTTCAGTTCGTGATTTAGGATTTGGTGGAATCAGTGCGATTAGTGATTCCTCATTCCCAACTGCTGTTCCTCATTCTCTATCTCAACCTCATGATCTGACAGCATCTAGCGTGTCTGCTATTTCCGCACCCGCTTCGGTAACATCGCAACTTGATGACGCAATTGAGTCTGCTGTTGAATCTCTTTGTTGTAATCAGGTTTCTGAAATTCATCCTGGCGCTACCCCCAGACGGCAGTCTGATAGCAAGAATGCTTTCGCAACAAACGATGGAGATGAGTATGTTTTTAGTTATCTTATTTTACCTCTACTTTGTGTTGGTTTCAAAACCTCTTTAAAGATATTTAATTGAATTAGAATCATTCTGAGTATCCTGAAGAGAGAATAAATAATAATAACAGGTGGTCACTATCACCGGATAATTTGACTACGGAAGGTGATGAAACTCCGTCTGCTGGGCACTCACCTGCGAGTCGTCTTACTGCTGAGAGTCCGTTGACTTCACTTCAGAGGATAGCGGAATCTTCATCTCCAGACCCTTCTCTGTATGACGCCAGACGTCCACCTCAACCCCAGCAGCAGGCAAAGCCACGTTTTCGTTTTAATCGAGCGATAGCTCCATAAAGTTGTGAATCTATAATCTGGTGAGTTGCATTCTCTTTTGTACTGTTGCAACACTCGCAACACTTAATTTAGATATCGTCGTCGTCGTTGTTGTTCTCATTCAACTACAATTTAAATAGAATTCCGAAGACTTACTTTTTTGTGTTTTCAAAACTTCACAACTAGATGTGGAGGTCCTAGATTTCGGTAAGGACTTTTGAACTGAATTATTTTAATTTGATTATTTATGGTATTCATTCTTTTTTAGTAGACTTTTCTAACATGAATCGAAGTGGAGTAGTCACTTGCAGCGCATGATTTTCTTAAAAAAGTTTCTTTTATTAATCATATTTTGTCTTCAGTGACATCCACAAAGTGGCGTCAACGACTCCAGATATGGAGCGGAGAGATGGTTTTAAAGAAATCGATGACTTCACAAAGGAATTGGATGCTGAAATGTTGGTAGACTTAGACCGTCTGCGACAAGCAAGTAAGGACGGTATCCCAGTTGAGAAACGACGTGCTGTTTGGAAGTACTTACTGTCAGTCACGTCAGTAGATAAAAGTGAGGAACTAACTGCGAATAGAAAAAAGGAGGAGGAGTTCTTTGCTTACAGAAGCGTTGCCAAGGAAGGGAGGCTTCAAAAAAAGCTAATCAGAAAGTTACAAACATTGTACCCCGTCCTTGCCAGGGATAGTGAAGAACGAGATCAATTAAATGACGTCCTGCTGGTGTTTTTATGTTCACACGCTTCGGCTATCGAGTCTCTTGATCAGATTGGTGAGGATTCTTGGACTACGGCTGCTATTCATATTTTACTTCAGTTTTCATCTGTTATGAAGCAAACTGTTGATATTTATCAAGGATTTTCTAGTTTTATGGATCGTCTTTATCGACACACAAATTACTTATCTCACGTCAGGGACAGCGTAGCTACGCTGTCGATGTTATTTCGATACACACAACCAGCTCTTTATAGAAGTTTTGAGTTGGAAGAACTTGACCCCAACGAGTGGGCTCTCGAGTGGGTGTCATCTCTGCTTGCTGGCAAGCTTCAAACACCAGACCTCGTACGGCTTTGGGACGGCTATCTCGTTGATCTTCGAGTTGCTGCTTCTCTTCATGTCTACGTTTGTCTGGCTCTACTCCAATCACATTCTGAAAAGTTGATGGAATTAGAGAGAACTGGAATGCTTGAAGTATGTGTTATTCATCTACTGGTCGTGTGGTCTTTTATTTACTTTGTCCTTTCAAATCACATAATAAAACAGTTATTAAATAAATTACCACCTTGTCCTATTGATAAGATCGTTAACCTTGCCTTTAGCATACGAGAAGATGTCCAGGCGAGAGGATTACTTCCCGACTAAGTGGTATTCTCTAAAGTGAAGGATATTAAAAAGTTGTTGGAAACAATGAAGGTGAGGTTTCCTATTTTGTGAGGTACTTCAATTCAATTCCTCGCCTTCGGATTTAACAATTTGACGCACATATTAGTGAGCGTCTTGTTTTGACTACTTGTTGAGGTGTTGGGTCTTCCCTTTTACTTTCTTCAACAGCAGCCACGCGAACCAACTAAATATAATTCTAATGAAACTTATAATCTTTCCAGGAAAGTGGTACAACAATAAAAATGCACCCCAGAAGGGTTAACATGCCGTCTCCCTATAAACATCCTATGGAAACTGCTCCTGCGTATTTCGATATGTCTGGAGCGGATAACCAGCAGATATATCGAGAGAGGTTAATTCGGTTTTATAAACAATATGACCCGAGGAAACTATTAGTCGTTGAGGACATGTTGACTAATGCTGCAGGAAATGAAGAGAAGATGTTTGAGGCTTTAGTTTTTATTCACGGACCAGAACCAGAAATAGACGACGATGTCAGTACTTCGGGTGAGTACGATGAGAGGTTGCGGAATATGTATTCGACTTACAATCCTTCTAAGCTGCGAGATGTTAATAATTTACTTACTGAGTACCGAGGAAGAGAAAGCATACTGCTGCACGCACTTGTTGGAAAATACGGTCCTGAACCACCTCGAAACCTTCACCGCACCACGGTAACTGTTCGAAATTTCGAAGATGTTGTCGCCGAAAACAAAAAACTCCGCCGCGTGAAACAACAAGCGATCATCAGAAACATGAAAGCCACATCACAAAACAGAACAAGACGATCTTATTTTTATAAACTAATTGAGTTCAACTGGTGGAAGAAGAACAAACACGTCGTAGAACAAGTTGTTGAAGATACACGAGATGATGTTTTGAAAGAGAAATACAAAAATAAACAATTACAAGAACAGGTGGACATCCTAAAACATCAATTAGCGAAACGCGCTCCTACTCCAACGGGTGGGCAAACTGGCGGAAAGAGAAGTCGCTCTCCGTCGAAGAAGACTGCTCTTGGAACGGCTACGACAGGTCCAGTAATTGCGACACATCCGAGTGCTGTTCAGAAGAAGGTAAATGGAAGGGAATCATTAACGTCACCTACTTCTCCTCGTCAGTCTCTTTCTTCCCCTCTCAATACAACTTATCGAAAATCACAACCAGATATCAAAACTCCTTTTGATAATCATCTTTCACCCGAAAACCACCTTCTCGATTCCCAACAGCAGCCTCTCAATTCCGATAACAAAGAAGTTTTAATTCGAACTCTTGTAGTCGCACACAAAGCACTGAAAGAGTTGGGAAAGGAACGCAGTGGAGGCAAAGTCGTTCATGAGCACCATCTCCATTATCACTTCGATAGCAACGCAAAAAACGATTGGAGGACGTCGATGTCGTTAAAAACAACACCCGCTACTGAAAAACGAGAAGATAAAGAGAAGCGACGTATAAAAGATGAAAAATGGAGAAAAAAGAAAAACGGCAGTCGCGGAATGTTAAAATACAACTCGGCAGTAGAGTCGATGTTGACGGACCTGCAACATCGACCTCGTCGCAATTACTCATCTCACCGAAGGAGGAGAGATCGGTCGCCGGTTGACTATTTTGTTCCGCAGGGACGCGATTCGAATGATGCAACCTGGAAGAAGCAAAGTCCTCACGACGCGTTTAGTGACCCTCACATGAAATACCTGACTAACATAAGTGATTATGGAACACCACTTCCTCAAACACCTCCAAGAGCGATATCATCACATCAAAGAGGAGGTGGAGATATTAATCAGAGTTGGGGTTCATTTAAGAAAGCCCAACACGAAGCCGATAATTTTATTGAAGTTCTCGCTCGCAATCCCCGCAGCGACTCTCCGAATCAGCGCAGTGAGAAAGTCACAAACCAATTCTACCCTAGCGATGGGTATGATCCTCACGGTGGATACCTAACTTATAAATAATATTCGATCATTCTGATGAAGTATTCCCAACGACAAGTCGAGTAGATTACAACAAACTGATGACACGTTCCGCTTATATACGTAAGACATCCTCATGAGACTATTAAATTAGTTTTCCATTCAAAAACGAGTAGTAATCTTCTTTTTTTTCTTTTTTTTTTTTTTGGATTCTCTTGTAAAGAGTTCCTTTAGTCATAACATTTGTATCTCTTATTTGTATTTAATAATCTTTCCTTACGTTGTACCGAACTAATTGTTTAGTAACGAGTTCCTTCATTGAATAAGAAGTGATCTGATAAGTCTGTCAGTCAGAACATAATATGAGCTGTCACATTTTTGTTTCTTTTTTGCAGGGGAATAAGAAAGAGAAAATAACTGTTGTTCTGTTAGGCTGTGTGAACGGAATATTACTTTCTGGACAAGTAATAACAATTTTATTTTGTTTTACTAATAATTTCAACCAGCTATTCGTACATTTATTTGCTACGGGAAAACCAAAACACTTAAACAATGCCTGGAGATTTCAAGGAAGACATGTCCGCGGATGCTTCAAACAGAAGAGAACTGATGGGTAACAACTTGTTCGAGAACTTGGGAGATCCAATCAAGAATATCTTACTCCAACTGACTCAGGATGGTAAGGAGGTCGATCAGGACACTCTTCAATTGTTGCAACACATTACTGTGAAGCAGCTTGCGAAGGTATTCGATATGCTTAACCAGGAGGAAGATCCTGAAACCATCTTGGCGTGGCTGAAGAGACGCGCTCGTAAGAACAGAGGAGGTGAAGATGATTGGAAAGAGGAGCGCAAGAAGCTAGTCAGCACCGGTGCTGAGAGAGATCCAATTGCGTTCTACAAAGCGATCGAAGATGCCAACGCTGCGAAGGCGGAAGAGTACCAGCAGATGGAAGAAGAGCGTGCTCAGCTTCGTATGGCGAAGGCAAAGGAGAGAGAGAAGTCGCGTAAGAAGAAGCAAGATGACCTGGTTGAGGCAAAGAAAGCGATCGAGGACGAGGGAGGCTGGTGGAAGGCAACCGACCACATGCCTGAGAAGGACAAGAACGCGATCAACAACGCTTTTGAGAAGTTCGCTACAAAGAACTCAGACTTCGACAACGCAGACAAGGACCAGGACGGTGAATGGTGGAAGCGTGATCCGTTCCGCCGTGACTGGGAGCGCCACAAGGGTAAGGGTAAGAAGTGGACTGCGGTGATCGAGGCTGCAAAAGACAAGGCAACCGACGCTGAGTTGGCTGTTCGTGAGGAGTTCTACAAGGGGAACGACTGGTGGAAGGCCGACCGCTACAAGCGTGATTGGGATGCTACGAAGGACAACGAATGGTGGAAGGAGGAGCCTTACATCAAGGATTGGCAGCAGAACAAGCACGAGGGTGCGAGGTGGAAGGCTGCCGACGAGGAGAGCGGTCTGGAGAGCGAGGGCCACACCTACCCAGCGACTCCTGAGGAGCAGAAGAGACGCGAAGAGTGGTACAAGGCGAACGGTCCAAGCGGAGTTGTGAAGAAGTGGAACTCGGCGACCGAGGGAGATCCTGAAAAGTGCAGCGTACCTGAGAAGCACGCCAGAGAGGAGTTCTACCGCAACGGCGACTGGTGGAAAAACGATGACGCTCGTCAGGACTTCAAAGACAAGGGACTCGACTGCGATGCGATGAAGTTTGCTGCCCAACCGAAAGACCCGGAATGGTGGAAGCAGGAACCGTACCGTGAGGACTACTTCAAGAACGGCGACAAGGGGAAGAAGTGGCCTGCGATCAACGAAGAGGTCGGTATCGACGACAACGGTGACAAGAAGCCAGCCCCTTCGATTGAGAAACAGAAGCGAGAGGACTGGTACAAAGCCAACTGGTGGAAGCAGCCTGAACACAAGGACGACTGGAAAAAGAACGGCAAAAACGGAAAGACGTGGAAAGCGCCTAGCGAGAAGGACGCGAAGGCCGGAAACTACTCGAAGCCTGTTGGTCCAGCGGAGCAGCGTGCCCGTGAGGACTGGTACCGCAACGCCGACGAAGAGTGGTGGAAGCAACCGCAGTACATCGAGGACTACTTCCAGAAGGGTGACGAGGGGAGACACTGGCCAGGAAAGACGGAGGAGGACGGTAAGACCGGAAAAGCACTGGAGTCCCCATGCAATGGTCCTGAGAAGAAGAAGAGGGAAGACTGGTACAAAACAAACTGGTGGAAGCAACCGAAGTACACCGACGACTTCCACAAAAACGGTGCTCTTGGCGATGCCTGGTGCGGCAAGAACGACGAGCCGAAGGTAGACAAGGAGTGGTGGAAGCAGGGACCATTTATTGAAAACTGGAGCAAGACACACAAACAGAAGACTGCCCCAGAGGGGAGCGAGTGGTGGAAGCAGCCACAGTACGTTGAAGACTTCCACCGCCTCGGACCGAAGGGGAAGAAGTGGAACGCCGACAACGAAACCCACGGAGCGGAGGGAAGTGGAGACAAGAACCGGGCTTCACCAGACGAGAAGAAGCAGAGAGAGCACTGGTACGGAAACAACTGGTGGACAGCTCCACAGCATGCCCTTGACTGGGCCACGCAGGGACCAAGAGGAGAGACTTGGAAATCTGCTGAAGTACCGGAGGCTGGAAAGAAGGGACCTGAGGCACCTGAGGACGTGAAGGGGCAGCGCGAGAACTGGTACCGCCCGATCGGAGACATGTGGAGGGCCTGTGGAGAGGAACAGGGATTCGCAAAGAAGGCGGCTGAGAACCCGTGCACTCCTGCGGAGGCGATCCGTCGTGACGAGTGGTACCGCCAGAACTGGTGGAAGGCTCCAGAGTATGTCGAGGACTGGAAGAAGAACGGGTCAAACGGAAAGAAGTGGGCCGCTGGTAACGAGGAAGCCGGGAAGAAGGGGGAAGGAGACAAGGACCCTGCGAGCCCGGAGGAGCAGCAGCTTCGCGACAACTGGTTCCGCAACGCCGGTGACAACGAGTGGTGGAAGGAACCGCAGTACTGCGAGGACTGGGCACACAACGGACCTGAGGGAGCAATGTGGACCGCGGACAACCGCCCTAACGCCAACAGGGGAGGTGGTAAAGAACATCCTTGCCCGGAGAAGGAGAATGCCGATCGTGATGCTTGGTACAAAGACAACTGGTGGAAGACGCCTACTTGCCACGACGACTGGAAGAAGAACGGGAAGGCCGGACCGATGTGCGGAAGGAAGAAGCCATTGACCACGGTGGACCGTCAGGACCCGGAGACTATCGGAGAAGGTTGGTGGAAGAAGCCTGAGTACATTGAGGACTGGCTGAAGAATGGAGAAGGCGGGAAGCACTGGACAGGAGACGACCCTGTCAGCGCGGCAGCCGGACTGGGACACAAGAAGCCAGCGACCGACCCCGAGAAGGACAAGCGCGAAAAATGGTACAAAGACAACTGGTGGAAGGCACCTTCGTGCGCTGACGACTGGGCGAAGAAGGGAGCGACCGGGAAGAAGTGGGGTGCCGTAGACCCGGATGCCACCCGTGGAGAGAACGGAGATTCCAAGCCAGCAACCGATCCGGAGAAGGACAAGAGAGAGGACTGGTACAGAAAGCACGGAGACGGAGACGACTGGTGGAAGCGCCCAGAGTTTATCGATGACTACCAGAACGCCGGACCAAGCGGAAAGAAGTGGACGGCGGGGAACCCTACTGCCGGAGCGCTCGGGCTTGGACACGACTGCCCAGCTTCCGGACCAGAGAAGAAGAAGAGAGAAGACTGGTACAAGGACAACTGGTGGAAGGCGCCTGAAGTCTGTGATGACTGGGCAAAGGGTCCTGCTGGGGAAGAGCAGTGGAAGAAGGACAACCCATCGCCGGAAGAGCAGAAGAAGCGTGATGACTGGTACCGTGCCAACAAGGGAGTGCCTGCCGAACCAGAAGAGCAGAACAAGAGAGACGCGTGGTACAGGAAGCACGGCAAGGAACCTTCTGGACCGCAGCTTGAGAAGCGTGAGGACTGGTACAGGAAGCAGATGTCCGACGACGACAAGGCAAAGAGAATGGACTGGTTGAGAGACCGAGGTGACAAGGAGAAGCGTATCCTGGCAGACGAGCTTGGAGACGCCCTTGCAGCCATCAACGAAGGTCAGGTGCCGACGGAAGATCAGATCCAGGCCGTGAAGGATCAGATTGAATGGAACAGGAAGGGAGCGAAGGACGACTTCGGACCTGAGGGGTCAAGTGGCCGCAAGCGCGGAGTCGCCGACGACGAGTCTGAGCCTGAAGAGACTATCGGCCAGGATGAGTTCTTCAAGGCGGTTGCCGATACCAACTTCTACGTTGCACCAGACGCCGACGAGCGTGAGATGCAAGCCGAGGAGGAAAAGGCTGACCAAGAGAGGGAGGAGATGACACGTCAGGAAGAAGAAGCTGCTTACCTCGCGATGGATGCCGAAGAAGAGCTTGCGAAGAAGCCAGAAGACTGGCAGAGGAATTACGTCGACCCTGAGAACGAGGAATGGTGGAAGAAACCCGAGTACATTGAGCAGTACCAGCGTGATCCTGAGGACACCGAGGCACCATGGAGAATGGAGGACGCGTCCGGAAAAAAGAGACCTGTTGCGGACGAAGAGCAAGATGAGCGTGAACAGTGGATGAAGGACAACTGGTGGAAGGCGCCGAAGCACTCGACCGAGTGGAGGAGGGATGGGGAAGGTGGAGAAGCCTGGAAGAAATCGGCCAAGCCTGAAGAAGATGACGACGGCATGACCCGCGATGACGACGAGACCCCAGAGGCCACCCCAGAGGAGATCAAGGAGCGTGAGGATTGGTTCAAGAATGCGCGTAACCCTGAAAGAGAAGTGAAGGATCCTGAGGCCGCTGCTGACGAGTGGTGGAAGAAGCCTTCCATGATCGAAGATTTCCAAGATGGCGGAGACGAGTGGAACCGTGGGGCTGATGAACCTGAGGAGCAGCAGAAGCGTGAAGAATGGTTGAAGGACAACTGGTGGAAGGCGCCGAAACAGATTGAAGAGTGGACAAAGGCACAGAAGGAAGATCCTGAAAAACAGACCTGGAAGCGCTCGGCTGCAGAGCCTGAGGAAGAAGATGACGGCATGAACAGAACCGACGAGGAGGCAGCACCTGAAGTTGTCGCTGAGAGAGAGGCTTGGTACAAGCAGGCCGTCGAGCCATTCCACGGTGAGAAGCTTCAGGATGACGACTTCAAGGGTGAGAAGCTTGACGATCCGTTCACCGGCGAGAAGTTGAAGGACGACGACTTCAAGGGCGAGAAGCTCGACGATCCGTTTACCGGCGAGAAATTGAAGGACGACGACTTCAAGGGTGAGAAGCTCGACGACGACTTCAAGGGTGAGAAGCTCGACGACGACTTCAAGGGTGAGAAGCTCGACGACGACTTCAAGGGTGAGAAGCTCGACGACGACTTCAAGGGTGAGAAGCTCGACGATCCGTTCACCGGCGAGAAGTTGAAGGACGACGACTTCAAGGGCGAGAAAATGGACGAACCGTTCGAAGGAGAGAAGGTCGACGAGCCATTCGAGGGAGAGAAGGTTGATGAGCCATTCGAGGGGGAGAAGGTCGACGATCCGTTCGCAGGGGAGAAGTTTGTGAACGAGGACGACGCTGAGGACGATCCAGAGTGGGAAGACCCTGAGGAGGAGATGGACGTTGAAGACCCTCGTGTCGATGACGAGGAAGATGCAGACGAAGAGGAGGCCCCTGCCGAAGATGAAGAGGACGCATGGGCAGAAATGGACGATGAGGAAGAGCCAGAGGGTGAGGAAGAAGAGGAAGAAGAGAGCGACGGAGATGACGACAATGAGCACCAGGACGACGAGGACCTTGAGGCCGAGCTTGAGGCTGCACTCGAGGAGCAAGAGGCCGAGTGGGAGGAGGATGATGACGAGGACGAGGAAGAGGAAATGGCCGAGCCAGATGATGCAGAACGCGGGTCGGACTTCGACGAGGACGACGAGGAACCAGAGAAGCCGCCAGAGCCATGGATGCTTCCACTTCCTGAAGTGACGAACAACATTTATCTGAAGTCGTACTTCCCGGTGCTGAAGTGGAACCCGAACAAGGCTTTTGGACCTGCGGACCGAAGAATTTGGGTGGTCGACCACTTTGCAAAGTCGTTTTACTGCCTCGATGCGAAGGGTAAGACGAGAAGACAGCACGACGCCAACAAGCTGCTGCAACTCGAGAGAAACGTGATGGACCCGCGCAGAGCACGTCTTATGTTCTTCGACGCTGCGAAGTCGTACGAGATCGTGTTCCCAAGCAATGACGAGCGTGAGCGTTTCTACGAGACCGGATCATCGATCCGTCCAGCGATCCGTGTGTACGCCCCTAGCTTAACGAAGCCTGACACCGCTGTAGACGGTGGATCCACGACGACGACGATCGACGGTACTAAAGAAAACGCTGTTGTACAGAAAGTGCCAAACCCTTTCAAGAAGACTGGTGAGTTGCTCGACCGTGAGCTTCAGGGACGTTGCAAAATCAACTCGTCTAAGGTGCAGGACGAACCTGTGTCGGTGTGGTGTGGTTCGTTCAACATGTGCGGAAGTCCACCACCAAGGGACAGTTCAACGTTGGAGTCATGGATCCCTAAGGGCAAGTACGACTTGTACGCAGTAGGTACCCAAGAATGTTCATACCAGAAGGAGCAGGGAGAATGGTTCACATACGTGCAAGAATACCTCGGCAAGGACTACCTGACGCTGGCGAGCATGCAACTTTGGGACATCACGGTTGTGGTACTTTGCAAGAAAAAGTGTCTGTTGAAGATCACTAACGTTGAAGGTTCAACCAAGGCGACTCTGCACAAGGAGAAGTGTGGTATGAAGGGAGCAGCAGGCATCTGTCTGAAGTTCCACAACACCTCGATGGCGTTCATCAGTTGCCACTTGGCTGCGCGTATGGAGAGGACGAAGATGAGAAAGATTAACATCGAGGAGATTTGTAACCAGATCCAGCTTGCTAACAAGGATTGCGACTTGTCGTCTCAGTTCCACCACGTCTTCTGGATGGGTGACATGAACTACCGTGTGGAGATGGAAAACGCCGAGGCAACACCACTCCTGGAATCAAAGAAGTACATCGAGCTGTTGAACCAAGATCAGTTGTTGAACGAGATTGAAGAAGGTAACATCATGTACGGATTCAAGGAAGCGCCTATCACCTTCCCGCCAACGTACCGTTACAAGAAGGGATCGTCAGACTACATGAACGACCGTGGACGGGCCCCATCGTACACTGACCGTATCTTAGTGAAAAGCATGGGCAACACTACCATCAAGTGCACTGGATACGGAGCGGCAGATGTACACACGAGTGAGCACATGCCGGTGTACGCGACGTACGTTGTCCGTTGCGTCAGACCGCACATGAACTGCTTCCACCGTGACCAGGAGCCAAGACCACAGTTTGAGTTCTCTGAGATTACGTTCATAGAGCAGAACCACTTGATGTTCAGAAAGCCAATGATGATGGTCTACTCTCCATTCTCTGAACACCCTCACAAGGGTAAGTCGTCCAAGACTTCAACCATGAAGCCTTCTTTCACTGGAGAGTCACTCCCTGGACCTATTAAGTGCGCAGTCCAAATGACTGAGTACTTGGAGAAGCACTCGTTGATTATTATCTTCAGAGACCTTGCTGAGCCTCGTGAAGATAAGATGTTTAGAGGTGCTGCAGTGATGGAGTTGCAGGGACGCGTTCTTTATGACGAGGAGCAGGATATCGAAGTGGATGTCTGTTGCCTCAGTCGCAAGATTGGTGTCATCAGGTGCAAGTTCAAGGTATGCGAAAACATCTTTATTATTGAAATACATCACGGTGAACCTTTTTTGCATTTTAGGAAAATAGTAGTATTTGTGAGAATTAAAAAAAAACAAAAACAGGTTACAAACTACGGATACACTCCACCACCTGGTGGAGCTCCGGGAAGAGTCCCAAAGGAAACCTTGATGGATGAAGTTGCATCTGACCAAGAATGATCCTGAACTCTGCCTCCTCCCTCTGACCTGCTCGAAGTGCGCAACAAATTTCTACTTTCTGGGTATGTCGTAGTACTGTTTTTGAATTCTTTACGAAGAGTTGTTGTTGCAATTGAACAAACAAAACAGGTCAATCTGCCAGCTGCGTTTCGATACGCATCGTGGGAGTGTGACACTGTCGGACTTCGTGCTTTTCCTCCCAACAATAAATGCGAAGAAATAACAACATAAATGTGCCTCTTACGTGAGTTTCACATGAATGGGTTAGCCAAAATAATCTATAGGACAGACTTATTCACCCCCAGCAGATTACAATAATAGTGAGTTCTCATTATCTATGGAGAAGAACTGGTTATCCCTGTTAGGTGATGTAGTGTATGAAACAGAGTTCTTTTTATTCTTCATTCAGATAGATAGCATGAAAATGTAGTTCAAAGAAAGATGAGCATCCATATTATCGCACCAATGATGTCGGTACTGTTGTTGTTTGGCTTCACATTAGCTGCAGCGACGGAGAGAGATGTTGACGCGCTGACACATTTCGTGGGAGGGGTAATTGGTAACCACGCACCGACCTTCACACTAAATAATAACGTATGGCCGTTTTTTGCAGATCGCGTATTTGTTGAAGATGGTGGATTGTATTACGTCGAACAATGGGCGTGTGGAGTTTCCGATTGCAATGGAGGAGGTGACAGTCTTTCTTTTAGATTTCGACAAATTGATATTCGTCAGCCAGACCCAGCAGCACCGACAACAGCCACCGTGTCAGTAGCTGATCCTGCATTCTTTTCCTCTGGTCCAACTGGAACACCAAAAAGAGAGGGAGATGTTATGGATCCTGGTGTAGCAGTTGGTAACTTATTTCCTGATCCCAATTTGTGTAACGGACTCCCTTTAGTCCCATGTTATGGAGCAGGTAACCCAGATAGTCAGGACACAGGATACGGAACTCTGACGTTTGAGAGTTCACCAGACAGGTGGGGAATCGCCTACTTTGAGGTTTGGTTAGAAGACGACGGAATCGCTTTCCCACTCGCCGGTGTTGACTGTCAGTGCAACGTGGACGTTGTTCCCTGCCCTGTTGGTCAGGGTAACATACTTCCTTGTAACCAACAGTGTAATAGAGGACTTGTTAATCAGAATCCTGTTTTCCCAATCCCAGCTGGTAGCTCTACTTGTAGTCGACAAATATTTGCCATTAACATCCTCCCAGTTAACGATCCGCCAGCATTCCGCCCACTCGGAAATATCCGCGTTGATGAAACAATAAATCAAAACCCGCAACCTGTTACTACCATTCCAAACTTCTTATGTAACATCGATCACGGCGGGTGGAGGGAATGGCCATTTCAAAATATCGAATTCTTAATTCAGACAAGCGATGCGACGTTCTTTGAACGAGCTCCACAGATAGCTAACGTTCCGGCAGGTCAGCAACTGCCCTGCAGGGATTTGACATTTACCCTGAATCCTGGGAGGTGTGGAGTAGTTACAATCACACTTTTAGCAAGAGATGATGGACTTGGAGATGACACAAGTGAGCCCTTCACTTTTTCATTAACAGTTGATCCTGTTAATCAAAGACCTTCATTCGTAGTCTCACCGGACTCAACCCGAACTATTACTGTCCCAGAAGGAGCCTCTAACACTAATAACAACAGACACTTGTTTCCTACCTGGGCTCAGAATATTCGAGGCGATCCTTTTACTTCTTGTCAGAGTAGCTTTGATTACGTTAAGCGCTTTGACTTGGTTCCCCGTAATGCCAATTGTTTGACAGTTTTCTCTGAACAGCCAACAATTGATTCGTCCTCTGGAGATTTGCACTTCACAACCTTTCCGTACTCGTCTACTCCTACAGGAGGATGTTGTTATGATGTTGTTGCAGTTGATACTTTTGATTTACAAAGTAATCCCTCCACAGAACTTTGTATAAATGTTGAGGAACAAAATGACCCCCCGACGTTTACAATTAACGAGGAGATTTTGTCGACTTGCGAAATAAATACAACAACAACAAACCCTTTATCATTCCAGTGGATAACAAACATCTGTGCTGGTAGCTCTGATTTCGCTCTTCAGTGTGATCCAGATGAAGCTTCTCAGATTGTTTCTTTTGATGTCTCTCCGAGAAACCCAAACTTGTTTTCTGTGCAGCCCTCAATATCGTCAACCGGAATTCTCACTTTTCAAACAAACGCAGGGGTGTCTGGAACAACTGAAGTAATCGTCACGGCAACAGACAACGGAACTCCCCCGCAAAGAAGTCGCATCGCTAGTTTCTCACTCGTAGTAGAACCCGTCAACACACCCCCGTCAGCAACGTTAGGTGCCAATGTTGTTGTTGAGGAAGACAGCGGACCCGCCCTATTGCCGCAGTGGTTGACTGGTGTTAGTCGGGGGCCTGGAGTTGAGGATTCTCAACAACAGCTTACGATTGCGTGTAGTAACAATAATCCATCATTGTTCTCTGTAGCACCGGATCTAACTTTGAATCAGCGTTCCGCTGCAGATCTCACCTTCACACCTGCTGCGAATGCAAATGGACTTGCAACAGTCACTTGCGTATTAACTGACGATGGTGGGCTGGGGTCTCAGAGATGTCCCGGAAGCGACTCGCAGACAATAACATTTCCGATTACAATCGGAGCTGTTGATGACCCTCCTTTTGTTGAATTAACTGAGTCCTGTATTAGACCTGAATGGAAATGTACTTCGACATCAGCTACGGTGTGCACAGGACAAGCAACTGGAGCTCAGTGTACGACTGACAACATCTTTACAGCAGTGACAGTCTTTGAAGACGAGGGTAGGATCGTATTACAGAATTTGATTCGAGAATTCGGAGGAGGACCACCTGATGAGAATCAGGTTGTTCAATTCGAAGTATCAGCAGCTGACCCTTCGCTGTTTGATCCGAATGTTCCTATTTTAGTCGATTCGACATCTGGCGCCCTTTCATTCAAAACGGCTGACAACGCGTTTGGTACGACGACCATCACAATTGTCGCCATTGACAGCGGTGGGAATCGATCTATGCCGAGGGGAATTCAGCTCACGATAGTTCCGGTGAATGATCCGCCAGTCCTACAACTGACTGCGAGTGATATTATAGTCGATGGATGTGTTGCTGTTCCGTGTCCTCTAATTGTTCGCTCAAATGTTTTCGTAGCCGGGTCACTCACAGCGGGGGCACTAAATGAAAATCAACAATCCATCTCACTCAGAGTAGATCCAAGTCAGCCTAACTGGTTCACTCAGCCACCAGTTGTGACAGCTGGAGGCACACTATCATTTTCACTTGTTGCCGGATTGTTCCCGGAGGGATCCTACTCTCAGGGAATGACGTTGGTGGCAACCGATGATGGGGTTCCTCCCGAGAGCAGTAGAACTGCTTTCACCTTAACGGTTGTCGTGTCAAATCAGCCTCCGCGCTTTGAAATATCTCCAACACCTTTAGACACACCTGAAGACACACCGGGAGTCATAAAAATAACCGCGTGGGCGAGAGCTATTACTGCAGGGTCTGAATCTGAAGATCAATCTTTTGAAAGCATTTCATTTCGGTGCGATATTAGCGACCCATCTCTCTTGAAGCCCAACACAGGTCTCGATGTTTCCCCATCGGGTGTCTTGACTTTTGAAGTTGCTCCTAACCGCTTTGGTACCACCGACGCCACCTGCTCGATTATTGATTCGAAGGGCGCTTTCTTTACGAGAACTTTTCCATTTACTGTCGCTCCCGTAAACGACTGTCCTGTACTTCAACTCGTTTCTCAACAACTGACGATATACGACACTGAGGGAGAGTCAAGCCATTTAGTAGTCTTGTCGGCATCACCTGGTCCATTTGAAGATGCGCAGCAATTATCTTTTGATGTGGTGCCGAGTAGAGCAGATGTGTTTCTTACGAACCCCGTAGTACGCAACAACAGACTTATTGTCAATGTGATTCCTGGAAGAAGGGGAACCGTATCGATGACAATAACATTACGTGACAATGGAGGGAGAAGTAGAGGAGGCTGCGATCAATCAGTGCCTGCTCGATTAGACGTCTTTGTAGAACATGCGAACAGAAGACCAACATTCGAATTAATAACAAATAACATTGCCGTTTCTGAAGACGTTTCTTCAATTTCAACGACTTCATTTGTGCGAAACATTTTCGTTGGACATGCCGCAGAGATTGGACAGCAAACTGTTAACTGCGTTGTTTTAACGAATTCTTCTTCAGTTGCTTTCTTTGATATTTATCCTTACCTCTTGACACGACTAGACAGTCAGGCTGCGGAATTGACTTTTAAACCAGGTCCGAATGTGACTGGGACATTTAACTTTAATGTTCAATGTACAGACAGCGGACTATCGTCACCGTCACCTCCGCACTACAGAGTGTCTGAGTTATCTTTGGGTGAGTTTCGTATTGTTGTTGGAAGTGTAAACGACCCGCCGTACTTTGATTTTGAACCAAATTCTGAAGGGATCTTCGTATGGGAAGACAGCGACTTCTACAGACTTCCTATCTTCTTAAAGAACATCCAAGCTGGACCCCTAAACGAAAAAGATCAAACAACAACCGCAAACTGCGTAGTTAGGAAGAGTGAATGGCTCTTTGCAGACCCTCCGGTAACTCAAATATCAAATATTGACAACGGATTAAATGATAAGACTGCAGATATTACTTTTAGAATACAACCAGAGCAATCAGGGATAGCTGAATTAGAATGTTGTGTTGTCGATGAGCTGGGAGCAGGTTTTTGTAGGACGACAACAATAACTGTGAGAGCGATTAATGATCTTCCGATGTTTGAAATTGATACTTCCAAAACATTAAGAGAAGTTAGTAGTAATTCAGTAGTTCCGGTAGTAGTTAATCGATTCTTAGTAAAAGTAGTTCCAGGTCCTGATGAAGAGTGGCTGACTTCTCGTGTAAATGGAGAAAATCAACAAACTCTGACACCAGTTATTGAGATCACTTCAAATATCGACATCACTGTTGACAACTCCAACCAACAGATCATCAGCCCAGGATCTATTTCACTTGAAAGTACCGCGGCAATCCCTGGGCTCGCTGGAATGTCTTATAATCTTTTATTTAATCTACTACCAGGTAGGTGTGGAAGTGTCTCTGGGTCAGTAACAGTTACTGATACAGCAGGTGGTATGAGGAGTAAACAATTTTCAATAGAAGTCGAGTGTGTTAACGACCCCCCTTCATTCATTGGAGGGCTTCCAGTAACTCTTTGTGAACATCAACAAAACGCTGAAGAAATCATTTCTATTCCAAACTGGGCACGTGAAGTCACTGCAGGGTACCTCGAAGACAGGGCACAGCGCGTCATATTTTCAGTTCGGTTTTCTGATATTTTCGAATCCAATTGCTCGCGTGTTTTTCGAGCGATTCCACAAATTACTTCAGCAGGAGAACTCCAAATATCACTTTCTACTAATCAGAATGGATATTGTTTATTTATTGTTTCTATTAGAGATAATGGTACTTGGTACTCACCAGAAGTGATATCTTATGAAACAGCGTTGTTACGAATTGACGTACAAAGTGTTAACGATGAACCTGTGTTGAGTCTTTCACAGTCTCCAGATGGAAACAGTTTGATGAATGGAGCAATTCGTTACGGGATCGTAGCACAAGAGTCTGAATTCCCTTTGAAGCAGAACATCCCAAACTGGTGCGGACACGTCGCTCCAGGGCCACTGCTGGCTGATGATGAGCTCGCAGAGCAAAAAGTAAATATTTCAATCGACTTGCAAGTCATCTCCGGGTCTGGAATTGGAGGAGTTTGGTTACACGGAACACCAAACGTTTCGATCATCGCGAGTCCGAGGAATGCCTCGAAGTTCTTTGAAATTCCTCCATACACAACTATCAATCCGACACTCCGAACGTGCGATTTGAACTACAAAATGCTTCCTTTTGCGTGGGGGAATTTTACTTTTGTTGTGACTATAAAAGATGATGGTTTGCGAACTCCGTGTAATGGAACTTCTGGTTTAGACACTTTCGGGCAGCCAGTAATACTGCAAGTTGATATCGTTGCTGTTAATAACCCTCCTGTGATTAAATTAAGTCGTTCGAATATAACAATCTTTGAAGACTCTCCTCCAACAAGAGTAGAAAACATAATAACACAACTTGGTCCTGGACCCTTTGAACCAACACAAGATCTGAGTGTTGACATCACAACTACTGACACCCGACTGTTTGGGACTCCTCCTGTGATGTCAGGAGGGACTTTAATATTAACACCTGGCCCTAATGCGGTTGGTGTTGCTGATTTAGTTTTTAGAGCCATCGATTACACTTCAGCACAACATTCTAATTCAAAAAGTCGTTTAGCGATACCTTTGAATTCCGCAGGGACTGTAATTGATTCCTCAGTTGGAAACACAAACAGTCTCTCTTCAGACGCTCATTTTATTGTTACGGTGCTTCCGGTTAATGATCCGCCTTCGTTTGTTTCTGCAACTCAACCAATTCTACTAAAGGAAGACACACTCGGGTTGTTTATTGTTGAGAGATGGGCTAGTGGTATGATTGCTGGTCCTGTTGATGAATCTAATCAGAATTTAATATTTGTTGTGACCTATCGAGATGGTGTTGCTGGTTTGGGAATGTTTGATTTATTTCGAGACTTCAAAACGTTTCCCCGAGTGAATCCAGCAACGGGTGACTTGGCTTTTGAGATATCAGAAAATATTTTTGGTTCCTTCTTCTTCAACGTGTTTCTTCAGGATAATGGAGGTTCTAATCCACCGAATATAAATAGTAGTGAGCCGCATGTTCTTAATATTCAAATAGAATCTGTTAACGATCCTCCTTCCTTTCAACTCATCACTAGTCACTTACAACTACAACGAACTGACGGGGCGATAACAACTCAGATCGCTACTCTCATCAGAAAAGGACCCGACAATGAAGCGAATCAGACTGTTCACTTCACTCTCAATATTACTTCGACTTCTCAAATCTTTAAAGCTGGTTACGAACCAATTCTTTCTCCTGATGGAGTTCTGTCTTTCACTTTAAATTCAATGCAATGGGGCAGGACAGATATCAGTATCCTACTTCATGATAGTGAAGGGGCAACCAGTACTCTGGAGAGAATTCAAATAACTAGTGAACGGGGTGCTGCTGGAGAAGATAATTTTGAATTAGAGTTTGCCACATTCCTCTCAGCAACACAACAGAATGAGGCGCTTAATGCGATCGCTTCCATGTTGGCAGCAGCCGGTCCTGATAACGAAGTTGTTAGCAGAGATCGAATTAATGTAATTTCCTGGACTCAAGGACCAGCGCCATCAGTTTTGGTGTTTAACTTCAACGATCTCATAATCGCTCCCGTTAACACTAACGCCGCTCAGCTATCAGAGCGAATGGTTGCAGTTCTCAGTACTGGTAGCCTCGCAGAGTCTCTCGGAGTTCATAACACTCGAGTACATCAACCAGGTGGTAATATTTATAATTTAAAATTAAACGGAAATGATACGCCGCTCCCAAAGTCTCAAATCGGAGAAGACGTCCGACATGACGACCCCATCTCGTCGACAGATCCAAAGTTGATATACATCTTGTTGGGTTCATTGGGAGGACTTTTATTATTAGCGGCAATCATTGCATTGATTTATTACTTTTGTTGCAGGAAGAAAGAAAAGAAGTCACCTCCACCGCCTGCTGAATCAGAACCAGCGTCCGTACCGCCACCGTCGACTGTTCCAACTGAAGAGATTCTTGTAAATGAACCTGAGCCAGTTCCTCAACCACAACCAGTGCAAGTACCTCCTGAAGCCATTCGATTCTCATCCGCCTTCCCTGGGCGACCACCTCGAGATGCTAATGTTCGTACGGCGACTCATCAGGCGCACCCTCTTCGATTCTTTTCTGTTCCTTCTTTAGATAGAAATAAAAACATCGAAGACGATCACAATCTGATCGGACATCCGTCTGGTGACATCTTGTCAGGTAATCACAATGAGAATCAACAGGTGAGGTCTAACCCTCTCGCAGACTTTTATCTCGGATAGGCTCTGCAATTTGTACCCACAAGAGAAGATATTAATCTTCTGTTTGTTAGAATAGTTACCAACTTGTTAGAATTCAAATTAGATTTTATTATTTTCGATATGTTTGTTTGCTTTTCTCATTTACTTTGTTTCAAACAGGTTTTTGGTGTCGAGTTCCTTGAGAAGCTTTGACCGTGTATTCTACTCAACAAGTTATTAAAATGTTTTGATAATGATTTACATACCAACAGATGAACTGATCTCTCTCATCGAAGCCAAAGAAGCTGAGGGTCTTCGGTCAGCTCTCCGTGAGAATTGCATCTCTGCGGAGGAGGACGCAAAAGTCTTAACCCTCGAAGAGGAATATTTAATGCGAATGCAGGGCGCGGCATTCATTTGGGAATGCGGTCGGACGGGGAGGTTGTCTCCAAAGATCATTAGTGAGATGTTACTAAACGAGACTGTTGATGATCAGGAGTCTGTTTATTGTATTCACGATAAAATTAATAACAAGCAAACTGCAAAGAATTTAAAGAAAGTTGAGAAGGAACATCTCACAAACTTGGTGGGGCCTCCATTAGCGACAGTTAGAAAAATAGAAAAGTCACTCGGAGTGACTCGAACAGACTTTGAGAGAAAAAGTAATGATGATCAGGAATTCTTTAAAAAGAACCTTTCGCACATCAAAATACTTCACAAGTACGTCAGCAAGAGCGGATCTTTAATTGGAGATAGAGCAGAAGTTCATGCGACATGTCAGGCGATTGTTTTGTTTCACAGATTTTACATCGCAAAGAGCTTCCGTGAGTTTGACCGATTTCTGGTAGCTGCACTTTGTCTTTATATTACTTTTAAAGGAAATGACCTCCTTCCAATATCGAATAGCATTCCATCTTTGAGAATTGTTTGTAACTTACTACACACAATGCTACCAGGGAATTATGGCAACTCTCTTGATGTCGTTCACCTCGAAGAGGTACTTAGTAAGTTAGAAATTATTGTGATGAATATTTTGGAATTTGATTTACTTCCGATAATACCTCAGAATTTTATAATTGAAATAGGAAGAGAACTAAACATCTCTCCGCAGACTGCGTCATTAGCGTCTTCTGTTTTAAACGATTCTTTTATTGGTACAGATATCGGGTTACGGTATCCAATGCCGTGTATTGCTGCGACTTGTATTTTAATTTCACTTTCAATGCATCAAGAAGATCAACTACACCCTTGTGCTACTGCTGTTCTTAATAATCCTGTGGAAGTACTTTTGAAAACTATTTTAAAAGTTGCAGAGCTGACAGCAGCTGAACAAATCGAATTAAAATGTCACATGTCTCCCACCTCGAAAACGATAAATTTAATTTGGATGGAAATCCTCTCCGTCTACGACCCTTCTCTCTTGTCTTCACTTCAACAGCGAAACCCACCTTCTCCTGTTCCTCTCATTGCGGATCTTTCAAATAATAAAGTTGATTCTGTTTTGTCACGTTCGAGGAGATGGTCTTCTGCAATTAAATTAAAGATCCGACAGTCAATTGATGTTCGTATGTCAGAATCGAATAACCAATCCGACTCGATGCCTTCACTTAGATAATCTGTTTACCTGACGTATGTTATCAGAAAATAAGTTTGTTGGGTTGTTATTTGAAGAATGTTTTTTTATTACTTTTTTCTCTTCAGTACTTTCGAATGCATCTGACGGGTTGCAAAAGATGTCACTTTTGGACCGATTGTGGAGGAAGCGACGACAAGAGGTCAGCGGGGGTGACATCAGCGGATGTTGGAATGAAGACAAACGACAATTAGTGAAAGCTTTCAGCATCGGAGGAACACTCGTACTGTTTGGGAACCAAGGACTAACAAAACAGAAGATTCTTACTGCAGCTAAAATGGAAGAGAATCGACCCTACTATTTCCCAAGCGGGAACAAAGTAGTAAAACTGACCAACAGTTTAGTAACTCTCGAAGGCGTCGAATTGAATCTTCCGACGCCAACTCAAATGAACCAATCTCCGATAAAGAAAATGAGTTTGGAAAACAACTTCCCAGAGCCACCAGTCCCTTCAACAACAAGAGATGGTTGGCGTCTTTCTGCTTTAGAAGCAATCGATGCCATCTTAGAAGGATTCAAAGCTTCACTTACTCTGAGTCAAGGAATCCCTTTCAGACTCGTTAATTTAAATTCACGAAAACTGATCAAATCAATTGATGAGTTCGGAGACGGTGTTATTCATGAGTGTGATGTCCCCGGAATTGAATTAGTTTGTAAAAGAAATATGAACGTCGTCTTTGTCAACGGAAGAGATTTCCCAATCGATCCAACAGCTGCAGCCAGGGAAGATGAGGAAATTCCAATGCTCGTCTTGCAGTGGGTACGAAGAGACGGCACAATTGTCAACCATGAGTCCCGGAGGCCGTCTCACGTATCAGTTGCTCTCGATGTTGATGATGATGACTACGAAGAAAGTAATGAGACGGATCTTTCTTCTTCTGGAGGTTGGGAAGAAGGTGAAGAAGAAGAATTAGATGCCTCGGAATTGGAAGACATCGAAAGCTCGTTCACATCTCTGCAACAAACACCTCAACAGCAGCAGCAGTTGTTAGCTCTCGCGGCGTTAGAATCAAAAAATAACCTAACTCCCGTTGGCAAACCTCAGCTAACTCCTCCGCCACCTCCTCCGCCGCCTAACGCTGGAGGCGTTCCTCCGCCACCTCCACCGCCACCCTCGGTTTCTTTGAAAATACCGCCCCCGCCGCCACCCAGTGGAGGTGGCGTTCCCGGAGGACCTCCTCCCCCTCCTCCTCCTCCTCCGCCCAGTGGCAGCGGGATTCCTGGAGCTCCTCCACCGCCGCCTCCACCTGGAGGAGGAATACCTCCTCCTCCCCCTCCACACAGGGCAGGTGCGGGTGGTCCACCTGGTCCTCCTCCTCCACCTGGCACTGCGCTCGCATCACTCAGCGCTAAGAAGTTGCGAAGGTTACACTGGGCTAAAGTTAAAAATATTCGCTGTGGTGCTGGAACATTCTGGGGTGGAATGCAAGACGAGCAGTCTCCAACGAGTGGCGTTCCATTTGAAGAGCAGGCACTGAGTGATGTGTTCACAATTACAAGAGGAGCGCACATGCGTCAAAAGGAGGCGAAACAGCAAAAGAAGGAAGTGTTGAGTGGGAAGCGAGCACAGAATTTTGGAATTGTGTTAAATAGATTAAAAATGTCACCAGAAGCACTCCGCGATGCGCTGCTGTCAATGGATGGCGAGGCTTTGAATGCGGATGCTCTTCAAATATTGTTGACCATCATACCGCAGGAGGATGAAATAAAAAAAGTATCCGAAGCACGTGAAAAGGGAATTCCACTTGGGATACCTGAACTCTTTGTCGAGTCGGTATCAAAAGTAAGTAACATATCCACTCGAGTAAGGACTTGGTTATTCGTACTTGAATTCGACTCAATGGTGTCGACATTGGAAGAACACATCTCAGCTATTCAGAAAGCTGCGACTATTCTCCAACAAAGTGAAGATTTAAAACGTCTTCTGGTAACAATCCTTCACATGGGAAATTATCTAAATAAAGGAACTCAGTCTGGTAATGCTATTGGATTTACGATAGAAAATCTGATGAAGCTCCGCGACACCAAGTCAGCTGATAATAAATCGCACTTACTTCGATTCCTTGTTGAGACGG
This sequence comes from Flectonema sp. DT1601, assembly GCA_964019425.1. Taxonomy (NCBI): domain Eukaryota; phylum Euglenozoa; class Diplonemea; order Diplonemida; family Diplonemidae; genus Flectonema; species Flectonema sp. DT1601. The sequence goes on along the minus strand of OZ025823.1, from coordinate 64,171 downwards.
TTATGAGATCGGAATCAGCAACAGATGCGAAGCAATTTCTACTCCAACCTGAATTGCGTTCTGCTTCTGATGCCGCCTGTCTTGTGTCCGTTTCTCAAATTGCCAGACTTCTCGCTGATATCGAATCCGGTTTGCAGCAAGTTTCTGAATTCGTTGATGCAAACAAGAAATCAACAGACTCGTATGTAACTTTTGTAATCAAATTAAACCGTTAGCATGTTGTTGATGAATTCATCTCAACTAAAAAAAAAAACAGATCCGACACTTTCGGAAACGAACTTGAATCCCGTCGAGGAAACTTACAAAAGAGAGTCAACTCAACGAAATCAAGTTTCCAGGTATGTAACTTTTCTAAAACAATTGCCTCCCGATATTCGCTTTTTCCATCGACTTCTTCTCAGTTTTCTTTATCACAACTCGCTCCACCGAAACCACTTCTTTTAATGTTCCCTTCCTCTCCTCAATCTTCGTCGCGGACTTCCGAATGAGTGCAATTTGAAGGAGGCGGTTGAACACTCGTATTCTTTGGAATCGATGGGATTAGTTGAAAACCTCAAAGGTTTTGGTATTGTAGCGTGAGATGTTGAGCTTTCTAATGATGACCGGCTTGTGTGTCGGGATCAGCTCACTCTTATGCACATGGATCGTTGTGTCATTCGAGATTGCTGTCGCCGCTCCGCGGTTCATCAGAATCGCATCGATCCTACGCTTCGCTCGTAGGTGTCATGTTTCCCATCGAGACGGCGGCATCTATCCAGAGTCCGTGTGCGAAAGCAGACAGAAGCGCTGGCGATTCCATCGTTTCGACGTTGAAGTCCCCCGCTATCAATACGGGAACATCACCCAGAGCTGCTGCTTCCACGAGCATCTCCGCAATCAACTCTTCCGTGCGGACCGCCGAACGTACGTCTCCGTGAGAAAACGTGTAGTACCCTTGCCATTTCCATATGGTCTCGCCCGAGCTGGAAGTTGCAACCCGAGAAAAACTAGCGCGAAGCTCCCGGAATTGGACTCATGTTCGAGTCTGCCAGCTTTCTACTTGTCCAGTCGCTTCATTGGCCTTAGTTTCAAGGTATCCAATCCTAGTGCTGCTCACAAAGATTGAGAGGTCATCTTCGTAGAGCAGTTTAATATCAGCTTTCGTGACATGTGGGAGTGTTGATCCGTTAACAGCGACTGTGGGAAAGGCTTTACTCCGTACTTCCTCAGTCGAATGACAGCCGACACCGTAGTCTTCGTTACTCTGAAGTTGTAAGCTTCCATGAAGCCTTTCTTTTGTGTCAGGCTTACTGTACGGTTGCCTTTGATGTATCGGTGCAAAAGGCTCTGCATGTTGCTTTCCTACCATTCTCCATTTCATCCTCCTGTTGGCGTTGCAGTTGGAGTCGTTGTAGTTGGAGGCCTTCTTCTGACGAAGATCCCAACCTGGACATACCTGATAGTGTAGATATGATTAGGAATTACTTTGATTACTTAAATACCAAAACAGGATGTTCAAAAGCAACTTTTATCGCTCTGCTGTTACTTCGGAGAGGAACAAAATATATTTGACGAGGTATGTTTTGAATGAAATGTTTCTAATAAGTCCGACCTGCATGAGAACTTCGAACAAATTAATCTCTTCCAAAACAGTCGGCCTTCTTTGCGTGCTTTGCGACGTTCTTTTCTGACATGGAGGAAGAAGTAGAATCTCACGAAGGAAGAGAAAGACGGAAACAGCGGGCGAGAGCGAGGGAAGCAGAGAAAGAGAGAGAGGAAGCAAAACGAAGGGAACAGGACTCTCCGTCACCCAGCAAGAGTGCTGAGGAATCAGAAAAGGAAGATTTCCTATCCACAACTAAGAAACGGGGGCAGATGATGAAAATGATGCCATTGACTCCTCGAGTGAAAGAATCTCCAGACCCAGACTGGTAGCAAAGTGAAATATCAAAGAAATCAATTCGACTCCACTGCGGTCACTCTCTGTTGACTCCATCCGACGATTTGAGGATCGCAAAGCATCTGCGGTCGTGGAATTCTTCCCAACAGTAGTTTCGTTTTTTTCAGTTTCTTTTGTCAGTTAAGAAGACACACTAGTTGCACAAACAAGTGCTCCGCTGCTCGCAGTAAGCTGCGGCATCGAAAGATTAATTCTTGAGCTCTGTATTGTGTTGTTCAATTCTTTAATTTCTGACATCACAATTATGAGGTCTGATGACTGTTCCAACTGCTGGGCAACTGGAGTTATGTTTACGGCGGAAGAGAGTTCACTTCTTTTTGTTATTTTTCAGGTAAATAAAATAAGAGAGTTGATGTCTTAGAAAGTTTTGAATGACCGCAAAGTTAGGAAACGTGAAAAAAGAATCCCTGAACAGCGCAAAGAAGGTTGCAGCTGTTAGAAAGCAAACAGTCGGGAAATTATTAATTAAAAAGAAAGGAAAGTTGAAGAAGGTCACTGGGTGGCAGTGGTGGAAGTCAATTGGATCCCCTCAGAAAGTCGCAGCACCGCTAGTAAATCAAAGCGAAAGATGTTTTAGGGAAGTTGTCAGAAGGTACGGTGTTGATCTTTGCTACACTCCAATGATGCTTTCTCACAAAGTAATCAGCGACTCCAACTATCGTTCTGCTGTTTGTGATATTCTTGAGGGTGAAGGTCATATAGTCGCCCAGCTAGCTGGTAAGAGTGTTGATGATATTTGCAAAGCTGCTTCGCTAATCAGCAGCTCTTGCACTGCAATTGATATCAACTTAGGATGTCCACAAACAATAGCTAAGAATGGGCAATACGGAGCTTTCATGTGTGATGAGTCAGCCTTTGAAGTTATTAGACGCCTTTCAAAAGAACTAACTTGTCCTGTGACAGCAAAAATAAGAATTCGTCAAACACCTAATGAAACTCTTCAATATTTGAAATCGTTGGTATCTTCTGGAGTGTCGATGATTTGTATTCATGGAAGACTTGTATCGCAGAGAGCTATTGTTCCACCCCACTGGGATCATGTTGAAGAAGTGTTGCGAATGTTTGCTTCAGAATCGGGGAAAACACCCGTTCCAATAATTCTAAATGGGGGAGTGACAGACATGAAATCCTTTCAATCTGTAATTAACATCCCACACTGTGCTGCTGTTATGTCAGGTGAAGGTCTTCTTATCAATCCCACTCTCTTCTGGATCGATGATCACTCTTGCCATCCTGCAGAGCTCTACCTCAAACTCTGTGTTGACCCAACTTATTCACCTTCACATATCAGTATCCCAAGGAAACATATTTATTACATATTTCTTCACCTTTGGGACCGAAATGTAGATTTATACGATCGACTTATTGCAACTACTGAAATAGAGCAACTCGTCGACATTTCGAAAGTAGTAATCAAACGAACTGATGACAATCACAAACACATTACTGAGAAGCAGGTTCCTCGCAAGGGAGGGAGACCACGAAGGAGAACAAAGGCGGGACACCTCGTGCCTCCGACAATTGGAGGATTGGGAGCAGCAGACGACGGTTAGTATCAGTCGTACTCTGAGTTAGACTGTTTGAGTTACCTGAGTTGATAAAATACATTTTTAACTTTTTCAGGAGTCACAAAGATGTCTGAGATGCGGAACTTAGAATGGAAGACAGACGTCGACCCTTCGGTGTGGACGCAGTGCTCGAAGGATGAGAACGTTAGTAGAGCGATATCTCGAATGACGCAGTCGTTTGAAGATGTCCGCGTGTATTTAATTCAACAGCTTCGTGCTCAAGAAGAAGCAACTGATGCCGAAATAATAAAGAGAGAGGAAGTGGAAAGGGCGCGTGAGGAAGATAAGGTCTGTTTGTTTATTGGATTAGTCTCACAGGGACAGAATTTATTTCTATTCACTCACTGCGCTACGTAATAATAATAACAACAACAACAACAACAACAACAACAACAACAACAACAACAACAACAACAACAACAACAACAACAACAACAACAACAACAACAACAACAACAACAACAACAACAACAACAACAACAACAACAACAACAACAACAACAACAACAACAACAACAACAACAACCAACAACCAACAACCAACAACCAACAACCAACAACAGGAATACTACGAAGCATTGATCGCAGAGTTAGAAGCAAAGCTTGAGGGAATGAAAGAAGAGAACGACTTACTGAAATTGAGACTACTCGATTTTGAGCCAACTTCACCAGCATCCCCAACATCAAGTGTATCTCCGTTAACTGCTGCTGACAAAGCAGCGCAGTCAGCAGAAGAAATGGAATACTTGAAAGAGATGTGCAATGAAGCAGAAACAAACCTTGAATTAGCGCAGGCACAGATCGATGAATTAGAAGCTGAATTGGAAGCTGAGCGCAGTAGTAAGAAAGAATCTCTCACAAAAACAGAAGATCACACGAGTGTTCTTCGTATGATGGGTTCGTTTAAAATAGAAAACGACAACCTGAAGCAGGAGAATCGGGAACTGCAAGAGGCACTTGCAAGTTTGCAATCCGACTTCGCTTCGATGCAACGCAGATACGACAAACTGCAGACATTAGTTAACCCTGTTGAAAAGGACCCCGCCTCTGAAGAGGTTCGTCAGCAAGCGATGTCAGTGAGTGCAGAAATGGCTCAGAAGGTGAATGGGAAATACGATCACGATCAGCCACTTCTATTCGATTGCTTCTACGACTACGAGAAATTAATTACTTCTCTAAACAATGAGATTCTATCATTGAAGACAATTATCAAAATGCGTGAACAGGATGTTCACGATGACATGCTGTCTCGTATGCAAAAGGAACGCAACGACTTGCTTGGAAGGATTGCGGCCCTAGAAATGCGCTAGTCGGTAGCTCTGACTGAAGGATTGTTATCGCCTGCTGAGACACTCAAATGATCAGAACTCAGTCAAATCTTTACGAACTCGAGCAAGACTGAGAACCTTGTCGAACCAATTTCTGTCCTCCTTAAGAGTTAATTAAATTATCAAAAGAAGTAGTAGCAGTTTAGTCAAATAAAAATAATAATAATAATAATAATATAAATCTTTTGTTTAGGTGTGCAAAGTTCCTTACCCCGATTTACTATTTTTTCCTCACCGACTGTTTGTGAGCCGCAAATTAAGGAAAACAGAAGCAGCCTACACTTCAGATATATATAATTGTAGAGTTGTTGGGTCTTAGGAAACGGTGGTACTGTACTTGCTTTTCCGTTCTTTGGTTGTTAAAAAATAAGGAGGCCGTGACAGTGAAGTGTGCAGAAAGTGATGTCCTCCGAACGATATTTTTCAATCGGTTGGTTTATTAAATTGTTTTGTTTTTTTTTCTTTTTTTTTCATTTATAAAGTTTCTCAAAGAAACGAAATCAGCAACGTACTGATAAAGCGAAAACGGAACCATCTGTTGCTACGCATAGTCAAGTAGATGAAGATGAAGATGTGATTATTTTCATTCAGGCGATTATTACCTTCACTAGTTAGCCACTTTATTGAGGAGGAACTCATGTTTGTGAAGCGATATTTGGAATTGCTGTTCTTTAGCAGGTATGACTTCTAAGGTAAGTATCCGCTGAGTACTAAAATAGACTTCTTTCTTACGTTTGTTTAATTGGCGGAACTAGTTGTTAGGTTTTCAGTTTTCAGCTCTTTGAGTTCGTAGTTACTCAGTTGGATTCTGTTTTTGAAACACGTTCACCTCAGAGGAGCTGCGTGTTTTCTGTTTCGATCTTATCTGAATTCCAATCCGACAATTTCCTTTTTCTATCTTTTTTGACTTTCCTCAAAAGGTCGTGTTGTCTCTTGTCGTACTGGTACCGTACCTTCGTTTAGTTTTTGTGTCGATTATTTCATTACAATTCTATTTTGACAGGTTGGGATTTACAGATTGCTTCTTCGATGCCCCGAAGATGATCGGCAATCAAAGTTGTTTTAGAGAAGTACTGCAGGGTGGGGGTAGTGAAAGGTTGACATCACTCAACGAGGAGGGTTCTCTGCGGATCAGAACGCTCCTGGCAGGAGCGAAAGAGATATCAGCACAGCTAAATGAGGAATTGAGTCCTCTGTTGAAGTCTGTTGACTTCATCGGGGAAGAACTACCGTGTGAGAAAGTTATCCTCCCGACCTGCTTCATTCCAGAGCAATGCGATTCTCCGTCGAGCCCGCTTATCAACTTCCCGCAATTGGCATCTTCGAATTTTGAAGAAATCAAACAGATTTTGGAAGACGAACCAGCACCCACCGTGGAAGAGTCTGCAAGCGATCGTCTTCGAGAGAATATTAAATCAGCCAGCGTGCCACTCAAATTAGAACTTCAGCAAGACAAGGAGACGCAAACGTTAGATCCGAATAATGAAAGTGATTTGAGGATGAGATTTGAAATGTTGAGAAAAATGATTCAAAACAAAGAGAACAGACCAAGTGCCCCGCAAAGCCCCAAAGACAACGACCTACGACAGAGTCCTTTGATGAAGAGAAGATCATTTTCAGAAATTCAAGAACTGATGCACATCAGACATGAGGCTAAAGTAACAGCTGCTCTGTTCCGAGAAAACGTAACATCTCAAAAAATGCGAAGCCTGCGAACCGATTTCGAAATCCTCGTTGAGAAGGAGCGAGTGATGGAGCTCGTCGACGTTGTCAGTCTGCAGAAAGATTTGGAGTTTTATAGAAAGGAAAGAATTTATCTTTACTCAAAAGTATTCGGATGTGACAAGTTTCAAGAACCACAACAAGCAGATCTCAAAACAAAGAAATCCGTTTATCAGGTCAGCGATTCCAAATATAAACAAATACAGAAAGAGTTGTTTTCACTTAAAAAGTTAGTAAGCGATCAAGAACAGGAACAGATGATTCAATCTTTTAAAGAAAAACAATTATTTAAAATGATGTCCAGTTATGAAACGCAGATAATGTCTTCTTATGATGTAAATGCGAACAGAAAGTTGGCTGTCAAGAGACACGTCCCTACTATTAACGAAAGCCCTGCGGCAGTAGTAATACTGAAGCCACCTGATGCTGTTCAATTGGATTTAAAACCAGCCTCTAAACATCCTGTTGGGAAGGTACTTACAAACATAATGGAGTCTTTTAAGGAGATGTTTCATTTTTCGGAAAAGGTCAAGAGTGCGACATTTGAAAGAATTCTCAGGGCAATGGAAGGAGATCGTGTTCTCGCTAATGTGATGCAAGAAGTGATGCAAACATCGCAATTAGAAATTACAACACAAATGACAAAAGGAGTTCAACAGATTACGAGCTTCACGACAGCAATTTGTCAAATGCTTGTCGCTAACAGAAATGAGGGAAACGTTGAAGCTGCTGAGGTCGGCATTCAAACCACCGACGACATCCCCGAGTTGCGGTACCTCATTCACAAAGATGGAACAATTTCTCTGACTGAAGACGACGACACAATTCAAAAGACTTCAAGTAAGCGACAACCTGGTCAACTAATGAAAACAAAAGACGGCGACATTTGCGAAACGTACGACGAGAACTGTGTTGAGAAAGTAGGAGAAGACGAAAACGATAAATCACCAAATGACGAACTGCTGGTTGCAATGATTGAGGACTTGCGATCTAGAAATGAATTTCTTCAGAACGAAATTCAAGAGCTTCAGGAGCGGGACTCACACGACGTTTTGTGGCAGCCCGAAGAACCGGAAAAGGGAACAGAAGAAGTTATCGCATCCCGTTCAGTTCCTCTGCGTACTGTTGAGCAAGAAACAAGTAACCCCCAAGTTCAGTACAAGAATGACGACATTCAATCATTGCGTCGACGGAACGAACAACTCAATGCCCTCCTTCGGACAAAATTCAAAGATGTGGAAACTCGAGCCCTTGCTTTGCATCACAGCCTCTTCCGGTTTTGTTCTAAACTTCGAACTGAATTACAAGTCCCAACTTATCTTCTTCAGGTGAAGCCTCCGAAGAATCGAACGACAGCTTCAGACGGGTTAGACAAGAATGATGTCGTTAGGCACAATCGCATTCTAGAAATTGTTGCTCAAGACGAGCGGTTAGTAGAATGTTATTGTTCTATTTTAGAGAAAGCAAATGCTAATCGAGTGGGAAATCTGAAGGACGCTGTGAATCGAATTAAAACATCAGATCAGATCGAACCTTCTGCCCGCTCAAAAGTAAAGTCAGGAAGAGGAAAGACGACAGATCTCGAAACGAGTGTTTTGGAAAATGATGTTAATAATGTTGTCGATGGAGACGTTTCAACTAATGAAATATTATCCGCCATCCACGAGTTCGATAACAACGAAGGACTTGAAGCCGAGGAATTCTTTGAAGGTCCTCTTCAGACTTCTGACCAATCGCAGCGTCGCAGTCAAACTCCGGGTGACAGTCTCTCACAAAGTGGAGGACAGCAAGTCGACAGTCTCAGAGGACAACATGTTGTCCAGTTTTCCAACAGTCTCTGCAGCAGTCGGAGATTGCGACAAGAAGTGGATCGCTTTGGAAATCTCATAATCAGTGAGGAAACAGAGAAGGAATTCACAACAGCGTCTCCTCAGTTTGATGAACAAATGCAACGAGAAGCAGTAGCGCCTAGGAAATCATCCCAAGGAGAGATAAACCATATTGCTAATTTCTTAAGTTCCGCAGAAGTTGAAATTACAACGTTATGCCAAAATACTGTAGGTGGTCACAGCTCGCGTAAATCCTCTTTCGCAGGGTCAGAAGATGAAGAGGGGGTTGCGGAACCCTCAGGAAAGTGGGGAGGCAGTTCTCGTCGAACAAGCAGCGATCTAACACGCCAAGGTGTTCATGTGAAAGGGATGTCGTATTTTGAAGAGGAAACTTCAAAGTGCGCAAAACCAGGAGCCGCTTTAGTTCGATTTAAAAACATCGCTGCGAGCGTCGCTGCGGCCAATGAAATTTCGAAACTTTTGAAGGACGTTGAGCCAGAACCAGAACCTCCACTTGATGGGCAACCAGTTAAAGCTTTATTAAGACAACGGCTTCCAGACATCACTCTTGCGACAAAACCTGAACCTGGGCAGCTCCCTTCAAAACCTGTACTGAAGGAGATAGCTACCGTTTCATATGATTCGGTTGCTGCAGTGCCAGCAGTTAAGAAATGCAGCGTTTCTGACAGCCTCAGGGTATGTTAAATTAGTTGAATGAAATCACTTATTAGAGGAATTGTGAAGTATAAGTAAACTACCAAACAGAATATAATAAAGAATGCAAAGAAGTCAGGAGGCTCCAAGAAGCTACCACAACTCATACGGAAAGGAATCAAACAAAATTAATAAATTTGCGATTCTTGATAGCCGGCTGCTGACCACATCCTGACTGCATTCTAATTTCTATTAGATCGCAATAATTCAGATGTGGGATTTGAGTTGATTTCTCTCCCAGCTGAGACCTATCAAATCATTTACACTGCAGTTGTTTATGTGCCGCGTTGCTTCTTATTTGCCGAAGTAAATAAAAGTTAATCTTATTAACAATTTTGTTACTTACCAGTACACGACAGAAATGCCGTTTCGGGTTTTCGCGTTGGGTGACGTTGGTTTGAAGGGAAGCAACTCAGTTAAGAATGCACTTGGAGATATCAGTAAGGATGTTATGAGTTTACCTGCTCTCGATAAGTTTGCAGATGAAATAATTAAAATAGAAAGTGGTGACAAACACTCGGTAGTCTTACTGAAGAGTGGAGAACTAATTGTTTGGGGCGATTCAAGAAATGGATTACTTGGATTAGAAGGAATACTTCCAAATGTTGTTAACGTTCCGATGACTTCATCACTTGAAGGGATCTGTGATATCGCTGTTGGTGCTGCTCACACACTCGCTCTCACTTCTGATGGAGATGTTTATTGTTGGGGATCAAATCAATTTGGACAGTTGGGAATTGGGAGTCTCGTCGATCAGCAGCTTCCAATCAAATTACACAACTCCCTCCCTCCGATGATATCTGTGGCTGCAGGTTCACACCATTCCGTCATTCTCAGTAGCAGTGGACACGTTTACGTCACCGGAAGAGGAATCGAAGGACAACTTGGACTCGGTGAAGTTAGTTTCCAAACATCTCCTCACATCATCAGATCCATGTCATGTTATCAGGTTTGTTATTTTATTATTGTTGTTCTTTCATACTTACTCTCCTTCAAATTGTTACCAAACAGGTAGCAGCGATTGTAGCGCGTGGGAACATGACGTCAATTACAACGACTGATGGAAGTGTCTGGACAACTGGAGAGGGAGCACTGGGCGCGTTGGCACAAAATGACACAAAAACTAAAAGAACTCCTCAGAGAGTAGTTTGCTCGCAACAAGAAGTTGCGGTAGAAGCTGTCGTCAAACAGAAAGAAATCCCCCGCTACGGAACAGTTGAAAGTTATAAATATTCTTCGAAACTACACAAACCCCTTACACCGATAGAACCAGCCGCTGCTTTTACCAAAGTGGCAATGGGCTGGGGGCATTCTTTATTCCTTGATGGTATGTGTTTACAGTCTCGTTGTTCTTTTAGTTAAGTATTTGACGTTCTTGAATTTAATTAAACTTAAACAGCATCGGGAAGAGTTTATTCCTGCGGCTCGAATGTGAAGGGACAACTTGGAATCGGACTTCATAAAAAGATAGCTTTCACGGGTTTACAAGAAGTGAAAATCGCATTACCAACATCGAACAGCTCAGCAGATGTCGCAAAACGGACTTTCAGAGTAGGTGCGAATATAAAATGGAAAGGAGATGAAGGAGTTGTTATAAACCATTCCAGAGGGAGGCTGGGTTTAGAACTGAGTGATGGCACACATGTTGGAGCTTTACCTGGAGACGTTTATTTAAATAAACCAACTCAAGGTAGCGACGGTGAAGATGACGAGAGGGTTTTCGTTGATGACATCGTTTGTGGCACAACATTCAGCGCAGCGTTGTCTGGTGGACTTCTTTACTTGTGGGGAGATATTATGTGTCACGGGAGTCATGTTCCTTATGTTCTACCTGCTGATACTATTTCTGGTAACTTAGTTGCTGTTGTGGCTGCCTTCCCAACTATTCGCAATTCTCTTATTCTCGTTTCAGAGATCGCTGAGGAATTGACTGCGGCCGATCATTCGAACGCCGTTTAACTCAGTTTTTGTTACTACTCCTGTCATTGCTATTTGTGAATATTAACTCTTCCAGATTTGGGAAGAAGAATCCGACAATTGCTTTCTGTGAAGATTATCGTCCGTCTGGTTAGTTATTTTAATTTCACAGATTTCCGTACAAAACTAATTTCCTTTTTTTGGAAGATCTCTTTTGATGTTTAATTAATGGAAGTCACTTCACTATTCATACTTGGGGTAGTATGTCATGTGTGGCAGGTGAAAACGAGAACCCGATTGTTGAATGAGATGAAACGCGACTACCCGTCGACGTGGTTGATGTTGTCAGATGCGTCAGGTGAGATCATTTCAGAAGTTGCTCTCAACAAGTGGATGAGACAACGTGACCTGAGTGGTGGACTACCAGCTGTTCTGACTTACTTGCGAGGTGACTGGAATGACGACGGTCTTGTAGTTCAAAAGTCAAATATTCCTGCAGCTGGTGATGGTCTTTTTGTGACCCGCAGAATAAGGAAAGGTGAATTGGTCTGTCCGTTATCCTTTTTAATTTAAAAATGTAGTTCCGTTCAGTTGCTCCAACTTGCGACAAATATCAAAACAGATTTGCATCTATCGCGGGACAAGACTCAGCTTTTCTGATGTCAACAAATTGGATTTAAAGAAAGGAGAACGTGATTATGTGATGGGAGGTTTTGGAGGCTTTCTCTGGCATGTCGACGCTGGTCCGCATCTCAATGTGAAGGCACGTTATATAAATGATATCCTTACTGCTGATGGAAAGCACAACGTAGCGTTTAAAAAGTTAAGAATTGACTTGTCTGCAAAGGTTGAAGCCACGAGAGACATTGAGGCTGATGAAGAGTTGTTCGTGAAGTACGGGAGAGGGTACTGGAGTAGTAGAGGAATCGTAGCTCCTTATGATGATGACACCACCGAGTAGATGAGTTCTTTGAAGTTTGTTCAAATCTCATTAATTGTATTTCATCCTCAAATAGTTTACTAAAAAAATAAAAATGACTTCCGTCGTTGATAGCAAACAACAAGTGTGTCTTGGAAGTAGATCGAGGAGGGAGCCGATGTCAACTGGGATGACTCGAATTCTGTTGGTAGTGTTGAAGGATCTCGATAGCAGTGTGCGGGCGATGGATGATTTCTTTTGGATTTTCAGTCAGTTTGGTGTCGTTGAGAAGTTGTCGTCGTTCACAAAGAATTCGAAGAACCAACTTCTCGTTCAATTTGCTGGAAGCAGTGAAGCGGGAAAGGCTCTGTCATATCTAAACGGGAAGATACTCACAATTAGAAATACCGTCAATACTGAACTGTGCTCCTGTCACATGGAAATAGTTCCTTCATTCCTCAAAGAACTGAACTTCAAGAAATTAGATTCCAGAAACTGCGACTACAGCGAACTGAACAGCCACCTGTCGAAGACATTTCCATCAACTTCATTAATTATTGCAGGAGGATGGACTTCTTGCGACTTTCTGTGGGGAAATTGCATCGGAGCTTCAGGATGGTTGTACCCAATGCAAGACTCTGAATTCAGAGGAGTAATCCCTCCAGCGAAGGAATCTCTTTTGAATAATAACTCTGGCCTCCCTCAGGGAAAGGCAGGTGACTGCGTCAAACTTTCGGGACTCCCTGAAGGCGAGTTCACTGCTGAGCAGCTGTTTCGAGTTGCGGGAATGTACGGAGAGATTGTGTCAGCAAAGTTAATGGCAAAGAGAAAAGGTTGCGCTCTTGTTCAGTACACTTCTAAGGATGCTGCAGATAGAGCCATCGAAAAGTTAAATGGAAAGACGCTCTTTGGTAATGCTTGGGTGGCGGTTACCAGCAAGCACGCTAACGCTCTTCACTGGAATGGAGCGGGTACGGAGTTGCAGGAGAGGATGTGCACTTTAAATAACATCGACAGACCAACTGTCCCTGCAGCAACTCTTGTTGGAGCTCCTTCCCACTACATCGGACTTCATGTTGAAAACGAGTCCGTTGATCCCATTTTGTTACTGAGAGAAGCTCTCGAAGAATTCAATCCTGCGGAGGTTGACTGCATGTTGGAACACAGCGCCATCGCCGGGTTTGATAACAAAGAAGACGCTTTCAATGCGATCAGTAAATTGAATGGAAAACTTTTTAACGGAGAAAAGCTTTCATTGTATTTCATTGCAGCTAACGATTATGAAGAAGGTACTGATGAATTACCTTCTGAAGAAGAAGAGTATTGGGGCAGGTTCGATTCAGATGATTCGTTTCGCATTAAAACTACTGGCGGTCTGTACACTGCTTCAGACAGCGATGATACTTTTGATGAGAGGGAAATTGAAATTCAAAGCCGCCAGCGCACTTTGTAATCTGAATTTAACTTCTTGCTTCGAAGAGCAGCAAATAATGAATAACTCACGTTTGCCTTCCTCCCCTTAATTATGACTACCTGTACAGCTATCCCTCAACTAGTAGTGAACTGAAAAAGTGAACCCGCCTCTCGACACGCACAAGAGCGTAACTTTAAACATACACACGTTTTTAATAAAACAAAACCAGTAGTTCTAAAACCACATTTCTCACTTCCCAATTAAAAGTTCCCCCTCCCCATCAAACCTTGATTTATTTATCCAAGACCTCATCAATTTGTCCCCAATTAAAAGCATCAAATTACTGGAAAAGAACTTTCTCTTTTTTTTTTTTTTTTTTTTTTGTTCTTCGCTCAAATGAAACAAACTAATGAGCTGACGATTTTTATTAACTTCTCGTTCAGTAAATAACTTACTGAATAGTGATGTTATTATTTCCTAAGAGAAGTAGAAGTGAAGTACTTGGTGCCCAACAACAAGCTATTTCGCCATTAGTAGGCGAAGAGCAAATGCAAAAAGAAAACATGCAAAGAATACATAACCACCATACGGCTCCATACGGCTCCAGGTTTTCCTGTTTGAGAAGTCGTAAAAGTGATTGGGAGAAGTCTTTGCAACTTTCGCGAATGACGTTCACGCAGTTTATCTGTCGGTGGGCGGTTCAGCGTTTTGCCTTGACGGCCTTAGTAGAACAAAAATATATTAAAAAAAAAAAAAAACAGCAATCAAATTATTGAAATTATCCAAACAGAAACTCATTAGCAGCTCACTGTTAAGTCCGCCGTGTGACCTTGTTCTTATATTTCTTCCTTCGTCTTTCATGCGTCCTTCCATTAGTGACAGAAAGAAGGGCGAGCCTCCTCGCACGTGCAGTTAGCTACAGTGATTGAGCTTTCAGTTCTGGTGTCTGTAATTTGCTTCTTCGATGAACTCGCATGAGTCGCCCCCTTAATCCTCCCTCCCCTCGCTTCCTCCCCACTTTCGTTGTCTTAAAAAGTAAATTTACATTCTCAATGCTCTCCGTGCCACTTATCATCCTTAAAATTGAGGGAAAGAAAAGTATCATTTTTAATAATTGCAGGCTAGTCCAATTCTATCTCTTTTGAGGGTTCGGTGATTAGAATTACTGGTGCGGAGTTTCATTATTCCCCCCCCTCGTAGTGTCAGTTGATCATTGTGAGGAAATGGCTGGGACCCCAAAGGCTTCTTCCTCCTCACTGTGATTTCATTATTTTTTTTAATTTTTATGTATTTTTTTTAGCGTAATTAGTTTCTCTCTCTTCTGATTTACTCTGTATTGAAATCTTTTATTGTTTTTTTTAACCCTAACCTGATATACTCTCCGTAATGGGAATCTGGCAGTGTGTGTTTACCACGACAACCAATTGAGTCTTTAATTGTTAAAGAGATCAGTGTTGGTGGTACGTTATCAGTTGTCCCAGTTGGGTACTTTATGACACGCGTCGAGTATAGCCACGTAGCTTAATTCCTTTTTTGTTGAAGATAATAAATCACCCGATTGATACTTGTCGAGGGTTTTCTCAATTACTTACAAGTCAGTGTCCGCTTTAAGGAAACTCTTTTGTCTGCTCCTTGTTGATTCCCTCAAAGGTTCTTATTCTTTTTTGGTGTGTTTTATACCCTCTTCACGAAAGGACGTCCGACTTATTTATTTATTATTTCGTCTAACCTTTTTTTATTCCTCTTGTTTATCACGAGGCTTTCTTACTGTATCTTAGTAGGACTAACTTGCTAATGTTTTTATTTCTTTCCTTTACCCAAGTCTCATGTAAGCCACGGAACACCACGTCAAGGTTTCACTTTAAAGTGAAGCTACTGTTAGTGGATGCGCCTGACGGATGGAGAGCATGATGACGGCTTTAAAGTTCTTCTCTGGAATGCGGAACACAATTATAACTCTGCAGAAACAACCAGCCTATTGTCTAATGACTTCCAGGCTTCCTAACCTCCCCTTCTAACTCCATTCTTGCAAATACTCCTTCCACTGATTTCTCTATTGCGAACAAACTTACTCACCCTGCCTTGTCGGTTTGTGAACATGATGAGATTTTATACATTATTTCTAATCTTTTTGCAAGTTTAATACTTCGTTGTATCGGTAATCCCCAATAGCGTGTTTTGTTTCTGATGTACTTCTGTCTTTCAAGCGGGGAGAATATAAAAAGAAGACTCCTTTTAAGGGGCCGACTGTTAACAACCTCCTCCAACGTTACGAAGACATTGGTAGGAACGAAACCGAATGTATGGCTGGAGATGTTCTTTGTTTTTATTTTATTTTCCGACAGGAATGGAAGGCGGGGGGTTTGATTTCTTTCAGGCTGCTTCGAATAAACATGTAGTTGACACCCTCCATGGGTACGGTGCAACGTCAATCGGTTTCAGTTGCGATGCTTCGATTCTCATATTACGAACTGGTTCACAAAGTAGTTCTGATTTTGTAGAGAGTGGTTTGATTATTTCGAATATCAATTCCATTCATATTATGGTGAATGGAAATATTGAAGTGTCTATAATACGACCAGTTGGTCACTTAAAGTTGTTGGGACTTCCAAACATGATCCACATCACTTCAATTGAAGGAGATGGACCTGATCTCATTATCGATATTCCTGAACAGCGAGCACCTCAACTTCGTCACATTATTCATCTTGAGGAGCAGCGCGGTGTTCTCGATGTGGAGTCTTTCATTCTTTCAAAGCACTCGCAACTTCCCCCCACGGTGCGGAAAAAACTCGGAATGCACGTCAAAGACAGGGTTTCTCGTTCTAGCAATTGGAAAACAGACCACAAACTAACTCACGAAAGGAAACGAACTGAACTGGAATTGTTGCGCAGCCGCTCAAGATCCCGAGATCGGAAGCCAGAAAATAAGAGTGACAATTTTGCCGAAACTGAGGAAGCATTTCGCGGAAAGCGAGAGGATGAGGCACAAAATCGACTCGCAGCTCTTCAGGAAGAGATAGAAACAAAAAGGAATCAGAGTGAAATTGAACGGGCTGTAAAAGCGGCAGCATTAAAAGAAGAAAAAGAAAGAGAAGCAGAAGTTGCGAAACTACAAAAAGACGAATCTGATCAGCAGCAGCTGAAGGTTCTGCTGGATAAGCGAATAGCCGAATCTGAAGAATTGGAAAGCCAACGAAAACATCGCGAAGAAGAAGACAAGAAAGCACATCTGGAACGCGAGGTATGTTCTTCACTTTTAGAAACTAGGACGGTACGATTTACTCGCACAACGACTCATCAAAAGTAAACTGCAAACTGGAACACGATCATACTTACTACTAGTGGATCTTTTTAGACAGCTATTTAATAACAAAAAAACAGCAACAAGAAGCCGAGTACGTGGCGCTACAAGAGCGATTGCGATTGCAGCGCATCGAAGCCGAAGAAGTTCATCGAAGGGAAGTCAATGATGCGAAGGCTGCGAAGCTTGCTGAAGATCGAAGACTACGAGAAGAAGCCGCAAAAAGATACGAAATGAGTCAACTCCATCGAACTGAAAGACAAGCTTTCGTACGAAATGAGGAACAAGTTCGCTTGAAAATACTTCGCGAGGAAGCTGGTGATTCTGAGATGATAAATAGCAAATGGGAAGATCTGACATTTCTTCAAGTGCGAGAGACGGCAACGACTTCTGTTGAAATTGGCGAAACGGTTGGCAGGACTGATATGTCACATAAATGGATGGAAGGATTTCGTGAGTTGGAATGGGAAAGAAATAAGCAATACGCGCACGTGTGCGAAAAGGGAAGACGGAAGCTGATGGACGAAGAGGAAAACAGAAGGAAAGCCCTGCTTGCTTCAGAAGAAGTAAGTATTGCCAATGTCATTGGCTTCCAGGCTGATGAAGCCGAGGGTGCATTCCGTCTCGTGTTTGATGAAGAGTACGATTCGAGTGCATCAGGGAGTCCACTCACTATGTCACCCGCTGAGACTCCGCAGGCGCCTCCTACGGTTCCTCGATTTCCCTATGCTGACGAGAGAACCCCAAACCAAGCTACTCAAACACCTTCTTATAATTTTACATCACCGGGTGTAAAAGAAGATGACACGCTTGTAGCGCACGAGCTTGCTATCCTGAGAAAAGAGTTGAAGCACGAGAGAGAGTTGCGTGAACGAAATCAGGAGAAGATAGCTGAACACGAACGGCTTATGAAAGAAAAGACTCTGAAGTTAGAGGAGAGAGAGAGGCAACTATTATCGCAGTTGAGTTTGGATCATTCGAAACGATTGGATGAAATGCGCAGCGTATTGAAACCTGGTATTGATAAGGTTGAGAGTTTCGAAGAGGCAGACCGACTGCTGAAGTCAATGAATGAAAGAGAGATGGAATGGGGAAATCGCGAGCAGGAATGGAGGATACATGAAAGTGATTTGGAACGGGAAGCACTTCGACTCCGTGAAAACCTCGCGAAGATGACAGAACTTCATTGGCTCAGTGAGAACGACAAGGCGGAATTAAAAGGTCGTTGTGAAGCAGATCAACTTGAATTGATATCTCTACGATCTACAGCTGACAGGTCCGATGCGAGGCTACGAAAAGTTCTAATTGAAGAACAAGAGTTACTCTGCCGCGTTGAAGAGCAGTGGCGACAGAAGCTTTCTGATGCCGAGCTGCGTCTTCAAGAAATGGACGCAAAACTAAAGAGGAGAAACGACGAACGAGAGAGATATTGGTTGCAACAAGAAAAGTCTCTCAGGCAGCGATCAGAAAACGTTGAGCAAGACAAGTCGCAACTAATCGAAAAGTTAGAAATGATCCAAAGAAGATTAGACAGAGGCGAGGTCGACAAACGAAAGCTGCGGGAAGAGCTTTCTCAAGAAAGTCACCTTTCGTCACAAAAGGCAGCTGCGGATCTTCGAAATACTTGCGATGACCTCGATAGGGAAAGGAGAAGACGAATGGAAGTCGAAGAAGCGTTGGCAGCAGCTATTCAGGAACAGAAAAGAGTCGCCTTGCAACTTCAGGATTCTAAATTAAGCCATTCACACTTTGTGAAAGACTCACAAGTCACTGCAGCTCTTCATGAGAGCGAACTGTTACGAGTCAGACGACTTGTTCCAACTCAACCAACTGAGTACTCTGTTCTGGTGGCGTTAGAAACAGCATCGAGGTACAACATCGTTGCACTTTGGTGGGAAGGTTCTGCGGATCTGATGTCGATGATATGCAGGCACCCGAAACCCCTTCACATACCATCTCGAGCTTTAGAGGAACAGAATACGATGTTACGCGAGTTACTGTCATTAGAAGAAGCCAAGGTTGAGGAATCAGAGAGAACAATTCGCGAACTTAGGCGGCAACGCGGAGAGATGGGTCGTCCAGCTGGAAATTTAAATGAAGAAGTTGTGAAGTTGATGTTGAGAGAAGCAGATGGCAGACTGCAAATTGAAAGCTCGTGTCGTGATCAACTAATCGAAAAGTTAACAACTCAAAACCGTGTTGAGATTCCTCCAGAATCCGACGCGTTTTCAGAATGTTCTGGATGGCTACTCACGTCTCTTGATACTCGAAAACCAACTTGGAGGCAGATGTTTGTTTGGGTTGATATCAGTCAGGGATTGTTATATTATGCTCCTGCTGACCCTCGAGGAGGAGATGTCCCGATGAATAGTATTGATCTGCGTAATGCAATGACAGTTGAAATTGAAATGTTTTTAAATACTTCTGAGAGACCACCTCCAGTCAGCAAGTATCAACAGCTTGGGTTCTATATCGAAACATCAGATGGACTGAAACACCGTTTCTGTTCATCGACAGTTGCTCAACGAACTGAATGGCTGGATACTCTTCGACGAACTGTTCTGAATCACTCGGGAATTTGGAATTCGTGGGATCCAAAACCTCAAATAAGTTCATCTCCGCGAAACAGAAGTAGACGTCGTTCCTCTGGAAGACCTTCTTTAGAACATCTGTCTTATATCGGAGCAGATCACCCTGCACCTCAATACTCATAAAGTTAACGAAAGAAAAGTGACTCACCTTGCCATTACATTTATGTTTAGAATTTATTTTAGTGAAGTACGGTGTGACAACCGGAAGAATTGTTACTTTAGATTTATTATTTTGTTAAGTACTTACGGATGTTTTAATAATGTTAGTGTTCTTATGAGTTTTCACGTAGCAGGTTATCAAAGATGCGTGACGAGTTCATTTGGTGTCAACATTTTAACTTTTCAAAATACTGATGTAATTAATTATTTGACCTCCAATAGCAGAAATACCGAAAATGAGATTGTTGGTAGCAACGGTGCTTCAACTGCTGACGTTAGCGGCGACAAGGTGTTCGGATCAAACGTGGACTGAACCAGAAGGCAGCTTCCAAATCGAAACTATTGATCAGAAGTGTAGCTACCATATTGATATCGATGAGGGGATCTGGCAGGTCGTAAGGAGTTTGACGTTGGATGTCACAGCAGAAGATAGATGTCAATTTATTGTTTACAAAGGAACTATTGAGAGCTGCTCACTTAAGAAGTGGGACACTTATGGAAATGAATCCGTTCGAGTGATTGACGATGACGGGCTGGATAGAGGAACTGTAAAGTTAGTCGCATCTCCTGTTGAAGGTTTACCGTGTACTAATGTGAGAGTAAATTGGACATCTCACACAGTGTCTGGAGAGGCTCCCGAGTTTCTTGCTTCTCTAATTATCGCAAATGCAATGCTGTCTCCATTCTTAATTGCGTTTTCTTTCGTCGGCACCATTTTCGTTGGCTTTCGTCATGAAACACATTTCTCATTTGGAAGCTGCCTTCGATTGGCAGCATTTCTGTTGAATCCGTGGCGATGTTTGTATTTGTTCTTCACGGTACTGGCTGCTGCTCTGTACATCCCATCCGCAGCAATGCTTCCGTTTAATGTTTATATGATGGTTGACGCGATGATAATTGGTTTGGCTATCGTTCATAACAGCACTCTGTACCTGTACGCTGAAGACGCATCAAACACTGAAGTACTTATGGATATGGCTTTGATTTGGACTCCTTTGAAAGAACTGAAGCCGAGTTGGATGGAATCGGAAGGAGGTATGATTTGGCCAATATTTGAAATTGTATCCGCAATCGTAACTTGGATCGGGGTGGCTCTGTCTCCCGGCAATCGTGGAAACACATCAACGGTGTTGATGTTTATCGCTGCTGCAATCGAAACAATTGGAAGTGTTTTAATTATTCAGGTTTCGCTTGCAGATAGGAAAAGGATATTTAAGTCGAAGAAGCTGGAAACTGTTGTCAAATCGTCGTCTTCCCTGGTTGCTACTGGTATTGCTTGCTTTAGCTACGTTGGTGATGTCGTTGCGATGGTTTCTATTTGTTTCTTCGCCTTTAGCTGTCCTCTCACTCCTATATTGTACTTCACAGCGGCGAAAGCTGTTATTTTTAATCTGATACGCGGCTTTCACGTTTCGATTCTGTACACTTGGTATTTGCTCTCTATTCAATTTTGGAGAGATGAACTGGAGACCCACGCTGGGAATACTGAGCTTACTCCCCTGGCGGTAGATGAGTCGACGCCGTGAAATGACAGATGATGCTCTGCTGTACACGACGAGATCTTCTTATTCTGGAAGAATTATATTTGGTGACTGGATACGTCTATTTGTTGTGAGTTGGTCCCACCGACGCCGAGTGATTAAAATGTATTTTTCGGGGGACACATATCTGTGTAGGACTCGCGACTCAAGTTTGTTTCGACATTTTGCAATCTTTTCAACAGCAACAAATTACATGGTAGCAGTGTAGTGTGGAAGACGTATCGATCTTCAGCGAGACAACACCATTACTTACTTACTTTCGTAAGGTAACAAACGTATCCATCTTTCTCTGTTTTTACAACAACAGAAGATGGAAGAATTATTCAAACTTGCTGCTGAAGGTCGCAATAAATCTTCACTTGGTAGTGTAAGGGATGTGCTACTAGAATTGTTGCGTGAGAAAAGAATCATTTTTATGGATGGAGGGTTTTCAAATGAGTTAGTTAAGGTGTTGGGTAGACCACTAAATTCAGATCTCTGGACTGCAGAAGTTCTGATCAACGAAGAGATGATGAAAAAAGGAGAAGAAGTACATCAGCGATATGTCTCTGCGGGATCTGACTTGATTTTGTCGACAGGCTACCAGGCGAGCTTCGAGGGGTTTCAAAAGCTTGGTTACAGTGAAGAGGAAGCGGCAATTTTCTTGCAACGGTCTGTTCAAATTTGCAAAAGGGCGAAAGCTCGCATTTCTGCGGCATCATTTGGACCGTACGCGGCTTCTCTCGCTGATGGTAGCGAATACAACCCGACGTATAATACTATCGAATCGATACCAATGTTGATAAAGTGGCACAGAAAGAGATTAAATGAAGTTATGAAAGCATCGCCGGACTACCTCGCGTTTGAAACAATTCCGTGTGCTGCTGAAGTAGCAGCCATCACATCACTTTTACAGGAAGAAGTCTACCCTCCGACGTATATATCGGTTTCCTGTAGCGATGGTAGTTCGCTGAACTCCGGAGATTCTCTTCTTCAAACGTTACGTCTTCTGTTAAAGTTTGATGTTAATCATCGCGTTCGAGGTTTAGGTGTGAACTGTACGGAACCTGATCACATTTCATCAAACCTGAAAATAATTAACAGATCGATATCTGAGCAATCTCGAGAGATTTACGTCGTTTGTTATCCAAATTCGGGGAAGAAATGGAATGGGGAAAGGAAGGAATGGATTGTGGGAAGTGGAACTTCGGCTGCCGAATTTGCAGAAATGGCAAAAGAGTGGGCGGAACTGGGAGTTCGGGTTATCGGAGGATGCTGTGAAACCGACTGCAGTACCATCGCTGCTTTGAAATCCGTACTTGACATGTGACGAGACCTTCTGGTTTTAAGTTTTGTTTCACTTTTTAGATATTAAAATATTTACTTCTCAGTACGTTAATAAGATGGCTGAGAATCCAGTAGTCGATAGAAGTGAAGTAAAGAAGGAGGCGGGTAGTGCAGGACCAAAGCACGTTGAAGAGAAAGATGTAAAGAAACTACCGACGGTTGTGTTAGTAATTGGAATGGCTGGGAGTGGTAAGACGAGATTTATGCATCGAATGAATATCGAAATGCATGAGAAGCAGATACCCAGTTACTTCGTTAATTTAGATCCTGCAGTTGTTGACGTTCCGTATGGAGTTAATATCGACATTCGTGACACTGTCAACCATCAGGAGGTTATGAAGCAATACGATTTGGGACCAAATGGTGCGATTATCACGAGTTTAAACTTATTTGCAACTAGATTCGATCAAGTGCTGTCACACATTGAGTCAAGACAAGATGAGTTAGAATATGTGTTTATCGATACTCCTGGACAGATTGAAGTATTCACTTGGTCAGCATCTGGTCAAATTATAATGGAAACGCTCGCCTCGACATTCCCGACAGTTGTAACGTACGTTGTTGACACCGCAAGATCCATGGTACCAGCGACTTTTATGAGTAACATGATGTATGCCTGCGGGATATTATACAGAACTCAACTTCCTCTTTTACTGTGTCTCAACAAGATTGATATCGCTGATCACAAGGTATGCATGGCCTGGATGAAAGACGCCGATGCCTTCAAGGAGTCGATGCAGGCAGGTAACACTTGCGAAGGTCCTTATTCTGAAGAACTGACAAAGTCGATGTCTGGAGTCCTGCAGGAGTTTTATGAAAACCTCAGATGTGCCGGTATGTCAGCAGTAACTGGAGCTGGTGTTGAAAACTTTATGTTAGAAATAAAAGAGTCCAAGGATGACTACATAAATTACTTCCTGCCGGAATTGAAGGAAAAGATGGAAAAAAAGCGCCTTGAAGAAGCGAAGAAACAAGAGGAAGACATCCAAAAGCTGGAAACTGACATCAGCAAGGCGGACGGTTTCAAAATCGTTGCGGGGAAGGGAGCTGAGTGGGATGGTCCTGTCGACGAGGAGGTTCCACAAGAAGATTATAATTACTTTGATAATCACTTTCCCCTACGAGAGGGTTTGGAAGACGATCCCGAAGAGTCGGGTGAACCACCACAGCATCTCATCGACAAACGAATGAAAGAGGCACAAGAGTTACTCGAAGAAGAAGAAGCGGTCGCCGCACTTCGAGCAATCGCTGAGAGTAAAAAGGAAGTCGCGGAGAGTAAAAAGGAAGCGCCTACAGAAAAAAAGTAGCTGAGCCTCGGTTGTTAACCCGGTTTGACTTTACTGTTCATTAAACGCTACCAGAGCTCGACAAGCTACAACGAATTCTTGCTTGTTTACGGTTGATTGCAGACAAAAAAAAAAAAAAACCCCTATCACTGACTTATTCTTCGGTTTCTATGTTGCCTTGTTTACATTTATTTCAACAGGTGCATTTAATAAATCGATTCTGATTGAGTTGAGGTGGCAATCTGAAGATTTCAATATATAACTTCTCAGCAGAGTTTATAAAGAAATGACCGGCGGCGGTGAATTGGGAGAACTCTACGAGAGATTCTATAATGTGTACTCCTCTACATCACCGCGATACGTGTCTCCGGGAAAGGCTAGAGAAAGGTCTAAGAGTCAGTACCAACCGCAGCAGCAGAATCCTCCGTCTTCAGGAAATGCATCTTATGACTACGAGCTTCGATTTCAGGAAATGCAGCAAAGACACGCCTCTCACGCTGCACAGGCCATGCGAATGAGACCCCCACCTGGCAGGCAACCTCGACAGCAGCAACCATATCCACAGGAACATCCACAACACCACCGCAATAGAAGTCCTTTTCACGGATACCAAGACCAGCAGCCAAAGAACGAGATGCGACACTTTCCACAGCGTACGCCCCATACCTCCTACAACAGATCACAGACCGTGGCGGCAAGATCACCTTCACCAGCTATGAGACCCAATCGTGGATATAACAATCCGCAAGAACCTGCTGATTGGATTCCGAGAAACCAGCCGACTGGTATGCAAGTTCGACCTGACTGGGCTCAAAGCAGAACGAAGCCACCAGCTTCGAGACGAGCTGAGGATGTGAGAAACCCTTCTCCCTTTGGAAGAAGGCCTTCACCGAGACCAGAACATCGATACGACGAAATTCCTCGACAACAACAGAGCAGTGATTGGTCACGAAATGCGTCTCCGTACGGAAGAACACAAAATTCATACGACATTCGTAACCCACCTCTCGACCAGCAGCGGCACGATTCCCCACGTAATCGCCCGCTGAGTAGAGAAAATTTATTTTCGAATGATTTCCACAGACAGCAGCAACCGCCTAGCCATCCTCAATGGTTTCCAAAAACAGCTGAACTGCCGGAGATAGTTTCTTATCCAGATGGTGCTGTTGATATCACGACGCTCATCAAGCAACGGCAACATCTGGACGAACTGATTGCAAACTTTGAGAAGCGGGGAAGGAGTGAAAAGGACTTTGAGGGAGAATCGAGAGAAGCGCAGTGGCGGAGGTCGCGAGAAGCGCAGATCGAACGCCTTCGCAGAGAGAATAGCGAACGCGAAGAATTAATTGACATGGAAAGAAGGAGGTTGGATGAATTACGGGAACGAGCGTATCAACAACGTGTCAACACTACGAATAAAGAATTGGAATACAAAAGACAACGTCTTGCGGTAGAAGAGAGACACTCGGCAATGAGAAAGGATTATAAATCAGAGAAGCGAAGACAGCTTGAGAGAGAAACTGATTATTATTCGATGAATCTCCAGGTTGATTCTTCTCTGGAAGGGAGACGACGTGACGCAGAATACGATGCGATGGACATTCAAATGCAAGCTGGTTCTGCAAGGAAACAGGCAGCTCTTCTTTTGGAAGATGAGCTCCTGATACGCGACGTTGAGGCACAACAGCTCGATCGTATGCATGAACAGCAACAACGGGACGTTCTCGCTTGGCAGCGCGATGGACATCGCGATCAAAGAAATCAATCGGAGTCTTCAACACGAAAGGAGATGTTGATGGCAATGCAAGAGAAACATTATAACGCTCTTGTTCATCTTGGCACCCGTCCTGAACGCCAGAGAATCGCTGCTTCTGAATTAGATTCCCGCGTAGACATTGCGGTAGCTGAAACTTTTGCCAGCGAAAGTTTGGGTGTTGAAGCAATCACAATCATCACAACCCAGGAGGCTGACTCTCGTGCGACGATTAATCTTCAGCAATCATCTGAATCTTCAGCCATCTACTCATTCCTCGTTGAAACTATTCAAATTCTTTCTTCTGAATCTTCAGATGTGAAAAACTTTTGGAAGCTGTTCGCTTACGAGAGGTCCGTTGCCGAAGAAGCAACACGAGCTTCTCAGGATGCAAAGATTTTGCAGTTGGAAGTTGCTAATGCTGCAGCTGAGGAACAAAGAAGGAAACTTGAAGAGCAAAGTAAGCTCGAGGAGGAACAGAAAAAACTGGAGGAGGAGAAAGCTGCAGAAGAAAGACGGAATTTGGAATTACAAAAACAAGAAGAAGAGAAAGCTACGGCAGAAAGGGAATTACAGAAGCAGGAAGAAGAGAGAGCTGCAGCGGAAGCAGCAGCAGCAGAGCAACAAAAGAAAGATCAGACGGATCAAAAGGTGGAACCAGAAAAAGAAGTGGAGAAAGTGATAAATAAAGAGGATGATAAGGGTGATTCGAAGTCCAAAACCCCCGCAAAGCCTGCACCGCCGCCAGCGCCACCATCAAAACCTACGGAGAAACCTGCTGATTCGCCAGCATCGAAACCTGTGGTGAAGCCAGCAGACCCACCGGCACCGCCAACGACAAAACCAGCAGAAAAGCCTGCAGTAAAACCAGCAGAAAAGCCTTCAAAGCCTGCGGCAAAATCAACTTCGAAAGCAAACTCTGATAGTGGTGCTCGTCGTCACACATTCCGTACTATCGATGATTGGACTGAATTTTACGATGAAGACAAAGAAAGAATGTACTACCGCGATAAGAGTGGACACTTGACGCAGAACATCTACGAGACGAAGTTTTTCGACAAAACAAAAGAACTCGAGAAATTAGTTAAGTTAGGTTCTTATGAAAAGAAAGCAGACACAATTATTGACACGAGTACCAAGAAAGTTGTCACAAATGTGGATGAAGCAGTTCAGAACTTTGCAACAGATGTCGTAAAAGAGATGGCCCGCCAACTCCAAGCAAAGAGATGGTTGATTGGAGAAACAGCCGGGAATGAAGTGACTATAACTGAATGTGTTGATGGTAAGAAAGTAAAAAATGGAAAGAAGTGGGCGAAGAATTTCTACAGCATGGTGCGCGAAGAATTAACAAAATCAAAGAAGACCTCATCGTCATCTCCAAAGGCTTCTGCAAAACCAAAACCAGCAGCGAAGAGTAAAATCAGTGATTCTGATTTTGAGGCAATCGCAGAAAAGATGATCGCTGCTAAGAAATGGAAGTTGTGGGAGAAGAAGAATGGAACAAAATGTTATAGAGACATGGCTATGGAATCCAAGGAATGGATTAAAGCGGCGGAAATGAAAAAACTTGTTGAAAAAGGAGAAGTAACCGTTAAATAAACCACGTATGCCACTCAAGTATTGTAACCGTAGATTAAGCACAAAGTATTAAATTAACTCGTGCAAGAAAGAAAGCCAAGTAAACCCTAGCGTTCTGAATTTTTCTCTTCCGTGTACCTTATTTTCATTTTTTACCTGTGTACCTTAGTCTTGATATCCCCTTATATGACGCGAATCATTTATTTCGTTCTTAACAGGTTGAGAAGAGTCAATGATATCCAGGGTGAGGTTTAATTAGAATCACTTCAGAGTTATCAAGTAATTTATTATTATCACCAGTCTTAATAAATGGATGATATATTTGATGAACTACTCTGTACTGATGGAGGTATCTTTGTTGACGTGGAGAGAACGCTAAGAGATGCAGAGGTAGCTGGAGGGGGTACTGACAGGAAAAAGGCATCACTAGGAAAGCCAATAGGAAGTGTGCCGGATGATTCTGGTAAATTCAACTACGAGGAGATTCAGCGGAGATGTTTTATGGAAGTGGGTGAGATGGACGTCGAGTTGGATGACATGATTTGGTTCGTAAGTTCGGAAGCTCCCGTATCCCCTCCACAGTCCCCAATAAGTGTAACATCATCAACTGCAAATGTTGAGAGCACTTTCATTCGTCGGAGAACCAATCCCGAGTCGTTCCCTGTGCCCCGTTCAATAGAAGTAGACTGGCGAGCAACGATCTTTTTAAATATCATCACTCAGTGGGAGTACATTCTTACCGTCGCAGTTTGCCGTTCTCACGCAGAGGGGAGAAAAGATTTGATTGCTCTAAAATGGTCCACCCGACGGGTGTACGCTCAGCCATCGAATAACAATAATTTCACGCAGAAGAAAAAGAAGCATGAGTTCCAGAATACTTGGCCGCAGATTTTTTTCTTGGTTGACGATTTCCAAGAAGCATTTGGTGACATTCGGATGGGTGAGGGATACTGCTGGTGTGTAGAGCTTGTTGCAGTATCGAAAAAGAACGGTCGAATTCCCGTATTTCGTGGAGTTGTTCCTTACGAGAAGATGGTAAGAGGATTCGCTGCAACGTCGAGTGCTAACAAGAAAACTGCGTCATTCCTTTCCTCAAGAAAGGAAGAGAAAACTCAGATTATTAACATGCGGGGACCAGAAGGAAGAGGAAAGGCGAAAGCTGAAGTTTCAAAAGTCGAACCTAAGGGAACACTGCGTTGTTGTCTCGTTCAAGTGTCAGCTTTTTGGGGAGACATCGTCTACTGTTTGGAATATCCAGTTCGTAGTAATTGGTTGACCATTCCAACTGATGACGAGTTAAAACAAGAACTAATTCTTAATGAGGAGTTAGAAACTGCACGAAAGAATGCAGAAAAGTTAAACAAAATAGCCGAGTCGGATGCGAAAGAAGAAAAGGGATTCGGATTGATGAAAGTATTTAGTGGAATCCGGGATAGCATTCAAAAGAAATTAGATGGCGAGATAAAGATTTCACTTCCTGCAATTGGAGCAACTGTAGAAGTTGTTGAGTTGAAGCAGGGCGACTGGAAGTCGTATAATGGAAAGCGAGGAACTGTGAAAGACTACCACTCAACTATAAACGATGCTCTCATAGTTTCTGTTGATGGGACTTCAGTTACTATTAAAGTCCAAAATATTCGAGTCATCGACGATAGCTGAGAATCTTCCGACGAGTACAAAACTCTTCTCATCTGATGACGGGATCGGGAACGGGATCGGTTGAGTAATTTCTTCCTCTTCAGAGTGCTCTGTCTATCCTAAAGTAGTGAAATAATCGAAGAGTCATTCTTCTGTAAAATCTTTTTGTTTCTCTTTTGTAATTCTAACGTCTGTCGAGTATTTAAGGATCGTAAACTTTGAAATAATTTCATTTCTAAAAATGTCTTTTCTGTTAAGTTGTCAAGTTGACTTTTGTATCAACGCAAACATTTGGAGACGCCGTCTGTTTATTGTTTTGTTATTATTTGACTATCTTCTCTTTTCTCTCTGTGCGTGGTTTCAGCTAAAGTTCTTGTCACGATATGCCGACACATGCAGTGTGTTAGTCATTGTGAGCTTTATGATGTTTGTATTGATGTATATTTAAAGTATTTCGGATACGAGTCTTCTGAGAATGACTGTTTCTGTAATCCTCATCTGTTTAATTTATTGTCCCGCGTGCATTTTCTATTTCTTGCTTCAAGTTAAAGCGGAAATTTGAAAAAAGAAAAATGAAAATATGAATCAAAGGAAAGAAATGAAGTGTTCGAAACAATACAATTCCAACAATTAGTTGGCAATATCGGAAAACTTTTTCAATTAGGAAAAGCAAATAAGCACCCGAATGTTTTATAATGCAAGAACGATAGAATTACTAAAACGCTCATCTGTCACGAGTTATTCCCTTCCTAGCGGGTCTCTTGCCACAATACTGAATTAGTCAAGTCTGGGTGAGACTTTCTTCATTTATTGTTCCCCCAGAAGACAATTTACAATAAATGAAAGTACGACACGAAGTCAATGAAAGGAAGGCACCACAAGTACAGAAATCGAAGAATGTAGAGAGAGCTGATAATGATAAACCACAACAGAAACAGGATGAAGAGTCCGATCATCTTAATTCACGTTGGGGATGGGGACTAGAAAACTCCTTTGCTGAATGTAGTTTATATGACATCGAGACTTCATGTAGAACTTGGTGACATGACTTGATCCACTTACCCGCAGAAAAGAAATACTTGCTTGACTTTAACTTACAGTAATACACGCATTACTTTAAATTAATGCCACTTTTCGTCTTTTAATCCACCTGATCTCTATCGGGTTCCAGATAGTTGTCTATTTCGTTTAGTTCCTCCTCATTGTTTGTATATAACATTTTATCTTCAGGCATTCTTTTTCTTCAGATGTTTATAAATACAATCGGATAACAGTGTGGTCAGAAATAAGCCTTGCAGGAGCAGCTGATGAGTCGCAGTGCTTATTTTTCATTTTTCGTAAACAGGAGCTGAACTATGATGAGATGAGCAGAAGCTTCACTAAACCTCCTCTCGCTGTGTGTGTGTTGTGTGGGTTGTGTGATGAAAGAATGATTGCAAACAAACTAACAGAACAAACAACAAATTAATAACCTAAAGTCAGCGGCAAAACCTTTCCCCCCCCCGACCCCGACACGCAAGGCATATTTGTTTGTGCGTTCAGGGGAATCACCACACGGAAGGAATGCCATTCGCTAGACTTTAAAAGAAAGGTACGAAATCAACGAAAAGAAAGTGTTTATAAAAATTATTTAAAAAAAGAAAATTCTTTTTGTTATCAGGAAGGACATG
Source organism: Flectonema sp. DT1601 (assembly GCA_964019425.1). Classification (NCBI taxonomy): domain Eukaryota; phylum Euglenozoa; class Diplonemea; order Diplonemida; family Diplonemidae; genus Flectonema; species Flectonema sp. DT1601. The sequence goes on along the minus strand of OZ025823.1, from coordinate 33,975 downwards.
TCACAAGTGATGTGGTGGAGAGGAAGTGGGGGGGGGGGGAGAGTAAGTTAAGTGGAAAATGGTACCACTTGCCGTGTGATGGAAGGAGGGATCGTTGAGAGGGCTTTGCGGTGATGGTGACATGAGAGGGTGTTTGCAATTTTGTAACTTTTGTATATATTTTCATTTTTTTTTTAACAGGAGCTGAACTTATGATGAGGTGAGCAGAAGCTTCACTGAACCTCCTCTCGGTGTGTGTGTATGCATGTATGTGTTGTGTGTTGTGTATTGTTTGTTGAAACTCTGACGAGTTCTCATTACCCTTTGTGTGTGTGTTGTGTGTTCATATGTGTAGTTTGAGTGCTCGTGTGTCTGTGTCAGATGTTTCTGTGAAACTATTTCTTTTGCCTTCCTTGATTTTACTGTACTTGTTCTTCGTGTTGTGATTTGTGATTTGTGGTGAAGTTGTGTTGTGAAGTTGTGTTGTGTTTGTGTTGGAATTAAGTGTCGTGTTGTTTAACTCTGATGAGTTCTTATTGTGGTTTGAGTGCTCGTGATTTTTGCACGTGTTTCGTTTTTGAGTGCCCATTGGTTTGTGTGTGTCGCGTGTCCCGGAGGGTGGGGATGTTTGATGTGTGTGTGGAACTATTTCTTATTGATTGTTAACCATAAATCTGCTTTTTAAGATTTTACACCTTTCCTTGATTGAACTGAACTTGCTTCGTGTTGTGATTTGTGGTGAAGTTCGATAAGTGACGTGGGAGTGGAATGCTTTATGTGGTGTGTTTTGTTATATCAATATTTCCCGCCTTCAGCCGCGCACAAGTCGATAAGTGACGTGGGAATGGAATGATTTATTTGATATGTTTTATGGTTCTTATTGATTTGTGGCTACCAATTCTGATAGGTTGCCTTCTTTTGTGAGCTTCTTATAATATACCGCGGTGTGCCTTCTCCATGATCCCCAAATGGGCCCTCATTATTCCTCAGGATTCTCAGTTGGAAATGTACTCTCTTTTGGTGGTAAAAGCAAAGTTCAGATCTCTTGATATTTTATTGCTGGATTGGCATGATGTTACTTCCTTTCCTTCTATCAGGCTTAAGACAAAACAAAGCACAAAAAAATGTTTGCCATCATCGGATTTGTGGGAGTATTCTGGTGGACGGTGTTCTGCTTTGGATGCGGTCTGCCTGACTTGCCTCCAGTTGGATTGATGCTGGGAATGTTCGAAGAGCCCGCCGAAGTTGTTGCGACAACGACGACGACGACGAACACCACCACCACCACCACCACCACCACCACTATTATCGACTACAACACCACTATTATCGACAACAACACCGCCACTGACGCCAACTCCAGCTCCAGCGACAACGCCAAAGCCAACGCCAACGCCAACGCCAAAGCCAACGCCAACGCCAACGTCAACGGCAACACCAACGTCAACGAGTCTGCGTGTCATGCTGACGTGCCGCACTCTGTTGGTAAAAGTATTCCGCACCGTGTGGGTGACACGATGAGGAGGGCGTTTGGTTCCGCGAGCAGAGTGGCCGTCGAAGAGCTGATGAGGAGCAGCCAATGCTCCGATCACGGTGCCACCGATAGACTCGTGAAGTGCTTCGGGATCCGGTTCGCAATAACCCGGGTGAAGCTTCTCGATGTGGTGCGCACTTGTGAAGCGGAACTCTCCGACATCACGCACGGTGTCTGGGGTGCGCTTGAGCTCGAGTGTGTCAGGTTTGCTGACCTCGTAATGGCTTGGGTGAATGAAGCAGCCAGTTCAGCGGCTGACTTCATGTTCTCTGTACTTTCTCTGTTTGATCGGTTTCTCTTGTTTTCGAGAAGCGTTCGCTCCGAACTGGAGGCATGTTTCCTTTCTTTTTTTGCTGGACCCATTGGTGCTTATCGCACGGTCGAGGCAGATCTGAAGTCTGCGTCCGAGGTGATTCGCGGGGGGTTCGGGAAAGTGGTTGCATGTACGGAGATTGCTGACCAGAGTGTTAAGCTGTTTTGCATCAATCACCGGATTGATCAAAGCAAGAAACACTTGGAACGCATCTTCAGGGGATGGAAAGTCGAGGCGGCAGCCGTAGTCAATAAAGTTGACATTAAGTATTTGTTTGAAGCTGTCGCCGCGCTTTCCGATGCCTGTTCTTTTCTTCTTTGGATTGTTTTGTTGTTGGTATTGCTCTCCTTTGAAATTGTCAATTTCTTGGGTTTGTTTGCCGGCATGAGTAGCGGAGGAAAAAGGAAGTTTCAGCTTGCGCAGCAGCTGTTTGCGGCTTGTGTTTTTCATGTTTGTTGTCGTTAAATGAATTCTGTTGTTGTTTGAAAAAACAGCAGCCCAACAAAAAAAAAAGCAAAACCAAAACCAAAACCAAAACCAAAACCAAAAAAAAAAAAAAATAACAATAATAAGCGACCTTTGTACCAACTTCCCTTTAACCCAATTAATATGTGCGTATAATTATTCAAAAAAAAAAAAAAGAAACAAAAACGATCGACTCCAACAAAAAAAAAAAAAAAAGAAAAATTCAAAACAAAAAGAATGTACCGCACACTTTTCTTTTTTTTTTTTTTTTTCCTCCTTTCATTTTTTTCATCCATCCTCCTCCTTGTTTTCCTTCCTGTTATGAAGAAAAATACCGTATTAAACTTTGAAGAAAATTAACTAACTCTGCCATGAGAGGGAAAGAGAGAGAGAGAGAGAGCCATGTTTTTTTTTCGTTTGAAGTTCAAAGAAAAATGGTTCTGTCTTTTTTTTTTTTTAGTTGTTTTCTAGTTTTTAGATGCCGCTTCTTCATTTCTGACAGCTGCAATTGCATTGCTGCTTTTGTGAATTAAGGTAGGTGAGATGGATTTCCTTTACACGAACTTCTCTTTTCTTTTTTTTTTTTCCCCCGACAAGTAGTAGTAGAAAGTACGGGCCATTCACATCTGGGTTAATAAGTTGTTGTCGTTGTCGTTGTTGTTGTCTTGTCGTCGAGCGAGAGAGTACAACTACTCTCTCGGCCGATAGACATTTTCATTTTCATTTTCATTTTTCTCATAACCAACAACAAGAAATTTTCTTTAACAACACGGGGACGAGATGTGAATGGTCTTTTGGAGAATTGTGTCGGATTTTATTTTATTTTATTTTTTTTTTTTTTTTGCTGGCACACGAAAACTAATAAACGCACTGAAAGAAGGAAAACCGGAACCCGGAAGTTGCAACTCCGATGCTCTGGCTCTTCACTTCGACGAACAACAAAAGGCTGAAAAGAGAGAATATTATTATTTTCTTGATTTGCTTTGAGATTGTGGAGTTTTTGTGTCCAATTTTTCATTTCTTCTTTTCAATTTAACAAAAAATTAAAATAAAAAAACCTTAAAAAATTTAAAAAACAAAAAAGATCCCATCCCTCGGTACCAGTCGCGGAAAAAACGTTTATTTTCTCTTGGCAGTGCAAGTCTGGAGAGACGACCTGCAAAGGCTCTCTCTCTCTCTGGCATTCACCCATGAGGAGATTGTATACCTTTCTTAACTTTGTTTTGTATACCTTTCTTAACTTTATTTTATATACCTTTCTTTATTTGTTTTGTGTACCATTCTTTACTTTGTTTTTTATACCTTTCTTAACTTTGTTTTGTGTACCATTCTTTACTTTGTTTTTTATACCTTTCTTAACTTTGTTTTGTGTACCATTCTTTACTTTGTTTTGTATACCTTTCTTTATTTGTTTTGTGTACCATTCTTTACTTTGTTTTGTATACCTTTCTTTACTTTGTTTTGGATACCTTTCTTTATTTGTTTCCGCGGGAGGGAAGGCACACGCTGCCGATCCCCCCGCTCCAATGTTGTTCTCGTTGATGTTGTGGATGTGATGGTCCAGTCTGCTGTCTTCCTTTTTTTTTTTTGGATCATACACCTATCTTAGCGGACTTCGATATCACGACTTTCTCAAACTTTAGCAACTCACCACCACACCGCAAATGGCTCCTCAATCAGTTCCAAGATGCACACTGGACAGCCTTTTCTGATACATTGGAATCACACACAACACGACTATTAAAGATAAAATCCTTGAAGAAACTCTCAAACAACTTTGTCCATACGGTAGAAAAAGTAGCAATCGCCAAGCTACCCAACAAGTGGTGCAAGCCTCGACACAAGGGAAGGGAACGTATCCTAGCTCCTCTATCCCCCAGCCAAGTAGCCTCCCAAGGTTGTGATAAGGGCTTCTCGTGGACCTACAGAAAAATACGGGAACTCAGGGGTGATAAGACGGCACTTCCAACACCACGAGCTCCAATGACGTCGCTTATAAGCCGTTTCTTCCCAAGCGGCTCTGACAGTACTAGGCCAGAAGCTCCAAAGGTAAAACCTGGTGACTATGAAACTCCGGAGTGTAGTCCTTTCTCGCAGGAAGAAGCCCGGGCTGTGTTCAGTTCCCTCAAGAGAACAAACAGTGCAGGACCGGACTCCATCTCGAATAACATGCTTCTACATCTGGGACCGCAAATGATTTTGGTACTCCTTCGTATAGCCAACTGGTCTCTAAGACGAGGTATCCTCCCCGAGTGTTTCAAAAAGGCAAACGTCATTCCTTTTCTCAAAGGCAATGGAAAAGACCCCTCAGAACCTTCTTCGTACCGCCCTATTTCAATGACTTCTATTGTTGCAAAATTCATTGAAGCTCTTATCCTTCGCCGATTGGAACACCTATTGGAGGGGAGCTTAGACCCCAATCAGTCAGGCTTTGTTCCTGGCAGAACTACGGATGAAAATATTGCGATCTTGGCTAACGCTGCGTCGGAAACCAGACAAGACTTCGAAAAATGTGGCGTATTACTCTTCTTTGATATCTCCGGAGCTTTCGACAACGTAAGCCATCGTATATTAGTAGAAAGACTTATCCCGCTGTTGCCCAAACCATATGTACGATGGTTAGTGGACTTCCTTTCGAACCGTTCAGCGCGGCTTCTTTATGGAAAAACATACTCGAAGGATATTGGTTGTAATAAGGGGGTACCGCAGGGTAGTATTCTGGGACCTCTCCTTTTCAGGCTGTACGTCGACACACTCCCGCAGTCTGTCACGAAAGCAGACATTAAACTGCTCTACGCTGATGACCTCTCAGTATTTGTGAGCAGCAATAAGATTGGAGACCTTGAAACCAAGGCCAATGAAGCGATTGGACAGGTAGAAAGCTGGCTCTCTGACTCGAACATGAGTTTGTCGCAGGCCAAGACCGAATTCCTGGCGATCGGCACTCGATTTGACTCCGGCAAGGGTCTCTGCAGATTCCCTAGGCTGTACCTACCATCAACGAAAAGACTAGAATCCTTCTCCCAACCGTCGCTCTTGTTGGACAAATTAGACGAAGGTCCTGGCGCTCAGTTAAATTTGGAAAGTGGTCCCGTCTTTCCCTTGACAGTGAATGGGAGAGACGTATCAACTCGAACCGATTTTCGCAGCAGGGTTGGCAAGAAGAAGCTTGACATTTTTACAGCAATACCTATTCGCCGTGTTGAACATGCTCGCTACCTGGGTGTGCTGATTGACGATAGACTGACATTCGAACCCCAGCTGAATAAGGTGACTAGCACTATGAAACGGGGAATTGGTCTCTTGAAGATGATCTCATCTTTCGAAATTAAAACTGAAGTGCTAAGGCAACTTGTTAACGGCCTTGTACTAGCGAGAGCTTACCACGGACTTGCAGCATATGCACCCTATCTCCGCCGAGACTCATGGAAACGCGTAGAAACCATACACAGGAAGCTCATGCTTAAGCTAACTGGTTGCTCTTCATCAGCTTCGGTCCAAGCTGTTTCAGTAGAATCCGACATCCTACCATTCAAACAACACCTGGCTAAATCCATGGCTCTCATCTACGAACGTTACCAACGATACGCAGAGAATGCTCCGACCTGGAGTCTTTTCAATGGAGAGGGGGAGGAAGGACGTTGGGAATCCTCAGCAACCCACTTCTCGAAATGCTTCCCGACGCCCAGTGTCAAGTCCAGATTCTACCTGCCTCACCATCAGGCTCCTTGGGAACCTCCTCCAAACGTCACGGTTCTGCCTTCAAGGGACTTTCGTAAGTCACCAGACACAGAGCACAACCTAAATTATGCCCTTGCATCAATCGAATCCTTGCCACCTGCGATTGCACGTGTTTATACAGATGCTTCTTACTTTGAGGACAAAGATGGGTGTTACCACTGTGGGAATGCTGCGGTCTTGGTTTTCCGAAATAAATGTTACACGAAGCTACAGCGCTATAACCCCTCTCTGATGATTTACAACGCAGAACAGAGGGCTTTGATCTCGGCTCTGGATATCGTCCGCGATAATTCGCCACAACTACCGAACGGCAGGATACACATCATATCCGACAGCCAGTCATCGCTGAGTAGCTTGGCCAAGGGGTACCTCTGCCAGCATTCGCGCACCAACCACGAGATTCTCAGCCAGATTTCCACCCTGAATCGCCCGTTTACGATGCAGTTTGTACCTTCTCATTGTGGTGTTATTGGAAATGAGTTAGCTGATAGCCTGGCTTCCAAAGCTGCGTCATCTGAGATACCGCTCACGGAGGTTCCCTTTGACTACCGAATGGCTCAATGTTCAATTGTGAACCAAGTCAGAAAAGCATGGCTTCGCTCCCGAGATACGCGACACGTCCACAACTTGGCAACATCGTCTGGTAGGGTACAGAAGTTCCATCAGGACCTTTTAAGAAGTGACGAGATTATTATAGCCCGAGTGAGAACGGGTCATCACGAACTGGTAAAGCTCCCTGCCTTGGGTCTTACTGACTGTCGATTCTGTAATCACACCGACACAGACGCACATCACCTTCTCTCGAGATGTAATGGCGCGAGGATCATAGTGCAGCAATTCTTCCCGGACATCCCGCAATGCGATGACCCGACAAATGACGGACAACACCACCATACGTTCTTTGCCACAGAGAATCAGCCGAAACTAGCTGCAATGCTGAAGGACCTGGAGAGCTACCTGCAGAGCTTTCCGCTGCGTGCGGCCCTGCCGAGACAGTGGTTATTGAGGCATCTTGTTAAATTCTCTAACCTTCCGAAACTCACTTCTCGAGATAAGCTCGAAGTCTTACAAGCCATCGATAATGCCTACAATCACACGGTGATCGAGGAAATACACAATTTTCTGTGGACAGTTGAGCTTTTCTGCTATAATGGTATAGAAAAGACTCAATTTACTGATCTGCTCAATAAGATCCACTACGCCAACTATGAGCGGATAGAACGGAAGTGGTTCGACTACAAGGTGCGAGGTCCTCCGACTCGGAGTTACATAGATATACTATTCAAAATTAATCCCTGAAATCATCAACTGTGTTTACTGAGTTATTAAATTCATCTATTTTATTTTATGTTATCTTATATTATTTTATTTTGTTTTATTTTTTCATCATAATATCAAGTTTATTTAGTGTTTCAGATTAGAACTAGTTTTTTTTTTTTTTTTTTTTTTTTTTTTTTTTTTTTTTTGTTGTTTACTTAATTGCGTGGTTTCCTGCTAGTATACCGGACAAGGTGGAAGCAAAGTGTTTCTAGGTCTCCTGATCTAGTATGCCCTGTGCTGATACTAACAAAATAATCCCCCGGGATTAGGTTCTTCCTACTGCCGCAGTATTGGGGACCCTCAGAAGAGCCACCCGGTACTCTTTGAGTGTCTACCTAACCGATACTCGGTGGTCTGATGGACTTGCTAACTAACTAACTAACTTTCTTTATTTGTTTTGTGTACCATTCTTTACTTTGTTTTGTATACCTTTCTTTACTTTGTTTTGGATACCTTTCTTTATTTGTTTCCGCGGGAGGGAAGGCACACGCTGCCGATCCCCCCGCTCCAATGTTGTTCTCGTTGATGTTGTGGATGTGATGGTCCAGTCTGCTGTCTTCCTTTTTTTTTTTTTTCCCCCTTCTCTTTTCTCTCACTCTCTCGCGGTGGCAAGTGCTCTGGTCTTTTGAGAGGCTGGGAAAAAGGAAAACCAGTTTTGCTGATTTTCACCCTTTTTTTTGTTTTTACTGCGAGAGAGACGGAACGAGAGATACAGAGAGAGAGAGAGAGAGAGAGAGAGAGAGAGAGAGAGAGAGAGAGAGAGAGAGAGAGAGAGAGACAATGCAAAGAAAACAAAACTGACCTTTTACGTATTGAGAGAGAGAGAGAGGAAAAGAAGAAAAACAATTTCACCCTGGTTTTGTTTGTGCTGCTCCTCGATCATAGGGATACTCTTGCGGCAGTTGCCGAGTATCCCGTAAAAACTACCACAACAAAAACAGCAACAACATTTACCAACTCGATTCTCACTTCCTGTTCCTTGGTGAGTTTTAGCAAAAGCTGACCAACTCGACTCACGCAGCAGCTGCAGTTCCTCGCCGAGACGGAACCAGCCTCAATGATCCGAGTTGAGCGCCCACTCAGTTGGTCATCGGAGTGTAGTTATCAGCGGATTTCCTGGTTTCTCGCACAGAGAGCTAGGTTTCCCAACATAGCAACGCTTGTGGCAAAACTTGTCGTGGGAGGCTACTCGGGATTGGAGGTTGGCAGGTAAATGGGGGAAGTGAATGAAGAGAGGAGGAGACGCACGAGAGAGAATGGCAATATGTATGCGAGTGAGCCAGCTGCTGCTGCTGTGATTTGATTGGTATTTTTGCTAAGCAGTGTTTTCTTGCTCTGTGAACTGTTTTTGATGTTCAGGACGTGTTCATATTACTGAGGAAGGAGCCACCATCTGAGATCATGATCATGATGATGATGATGATAGTAGTGGTGGTGGTGTGCGGTTAAATCTCTAATTTTGGTAAATGAAATTCAATCTTTTGCAGCAATATACTTATCGTCTCTCTCTCTCTCTGACATTTTCGATTTAGAAAAAGTAAAATCCTGTGATCAGTACTGCTTTCATTCGTCACCCATGTGGGTTGTTGTTGTTGTCTTGTCATTTTCCTTCTTTTTTTTCGTGCCTGCCGTCGTTGTCGTTGTCGTTGTGGTTGTGGTTGTCGTTGTGATGACGGCCTCACGGCAGTTACAAGTCTTCAGGAGTGGGGGGTTGTGTGATTCCTTCTTCACGCAGGAGTCACGCCCCCCTGGTGAGAAATAATAATAATAAAACTAACAATGATAATGATAATATTGTACTTTTGTATAGGTACTGTATTGTAATAACGCGATTGTTTTGCAATGTAATCAGTTCACTTTCACATTTCAATTGAATTCCCCAAATGACCTTCCCGGCGCAACATTTCTTTATTTTCTTTTTTTTAAATAATTTTTATAAACACTTTCTTTTCGTTGATTTCGTACCTTTCTTTTAAAGTCTAGCGAATGGCATTCCTTCCGTGTGGTGATTCCCCTGAACGCACAAACAAATACGCCTTGCGTGTCGGGGTCGGGGGGGGGGGGGGGGAAAGGTTTTGCCGCTGACTTTAGGTTATTAATTTGTTGTTTGTTCTGTTCGTTTGTTTGCAATCATTCTTTCTTCTTTTTGTTATCAGGAAGGACATGTCACAAGTGATGTGGTGGAGAGGAAGTGGGGGGGGGGGGAGAGTAAGTTAAGTGGAAAATGGTACCACTTGCCGTGTGATGGAAGGAGGGATCGTTGAGAGGGCTTTGCGGTGATGGTGACATGAGAGGGTGTTTGCAATTTTGTAACTTTTGTATATATTTTCATTTTTTTTTTAACAGGAGCTGAACTTATGATGAGGTGAGCAGAAGCTTCACTGAACCTCCTCTCGGTGTGTGTGTATGCATGTATGTGTTGTGTGTTGTGTATTGTTTGTTGAAACTCTGACGAGTTCTCATTACCCTTTGTGTGTGTGTTGTGTGTTCATATGTGTAGTTTGAGTGCTCGTGTGTCTGTGTCAGATGTTTCTGTGAAACTATTTCTTTTGCCTTCCTTGATTTTACTGTACTTGTTCTTCGTGTTGTGATTTGTGATTTGTGGTGAAGTTGTGTTGTGAAGTTGTGTTGTGTTTGTGTTGGAATTAAGTGTCGTGTTGTTTAACTCTGATGAGTTCTTATTGTGGTTTGAGTGCTCGTGATTTTTGCACGTGTTTCGTTTTTGAGTGCCCATTGGTTTGTGTGTGTCGCGTGTCCCGGAGGGTGGGGATGTTTGATGTGTGTGTGGAACTATTTCTTATTGATTGTTAACCATAAATCTGCTTTTTAAGATTTTACACCTTTCCTTGATTGAACTGAACTTGCTTCGTGTTGTGATTTGTGGTGAAGTTCGATAAGTGACGTGGGAGTGGAATGCTTTATGTGGTGTGTTTTGTTATATCAATATTTCCCGCCTTCAGCCGCGCACAAGTCGATAAGTGACGTGGGAATGGAATGATTTATTTGATATGTTTTATGGTTCTTATTGATTTGTGGCTACCAATTCTGATAGGTTGCCTTCTTTTGTGAGCTTCTTATAATATACCGCGGTGTGCCTTCTCCATGATCCCCAAATGGGCCCTCATTATTCCTCAGGATTCTCAGTTGGAAATGTACTCTCTTTTGGTGGTAAAAGCAAAGTTCAGATCTCTTGATATTTTATTGCTGGATTGGCATGATGTTACTTCCTTTCCTTCTATCAGGCTTAAGACAAAACAAAGCACAAAAAAATGTTTGCCATCATCGGATTTGTGGGAGTATTCTGGTGGACGGTGTTCTGCTTTGGATGCGGTCTGCCTGACTTGCCTCCAGTTGGATTGATGCTGGGAATGTTCGAAGAGCCCGCCGAAGTTGTTGCGACAACGACGACGACGACGAACACCACCACCACCACCACCACCACCACCACTATTATCGACTACAACACCACTATTATCGACAACAACACCGCCACTGACGCCAACTCCAGCTCCAGCGACAACGCCAAAGCCAACGCCAACGCCAACGCCAAAGCCAACGCCAACGCCAACGTCAACGGCAACACCAACGTCAACGAGTCTGCGTGTCATGCTGACGTGCCGCACTCTGTTGGTAAAAGTATTCCGCACCGTGTGGGTGACACGATGAGGAGGGCGTTTGGTTCCGCGAGCAGAGTGGCCGTCGAAGAGCTGATGAGGAGCAGCCAATGCTCCGATCACGGTGCCACCGATAGACTCGTGAAGTGCTTCGGGATCCGGTTCGCAATAACCCGGGTGAAGCTTCTCGATGTGGTGCGCACTTGTGAAGCGGAACTCTCCGACATCACGCACGGTGTCTGGGGTGCGCTTGAGCTCGAGTGTGTCAGGTTTGCTGACCTCGTAATGGCTTGGGTGAATGAAGCAGCCAGTTCAGCGGCTGACTTCATGTTCTCTGTACTTTCTCTGTTTGATCGGTTTCTCTTGTTTTCGAGAAGCGTTCGCTCCGAACTGGAGGCATGTTTCCTTTCTTTTTTTGCTGGACCCATTGGTGCTTATCGCACGGTCGAGGCAGATCTGAAGTCTGCGTCCGAGGTGATTCGCGGGGGGTTCGGGAAAGTGGTTGCATGTACGGAGATTGCTGACCAGAGTGTTAAGCTGTTTTGCATCAATCACCGGATTGATCAAAGCAAGAAACACTTGGAACGCATCTTCAGGGGATGGAAAGTCGAGGCGGCAGCCGTAGTCAATAAAGTTGACATTAAGTATTTGTTTGAAGCTGTCGCCGCGCTTTCCGATGCCTGTTCTTTTCTTCTTTGGATTGTTTTGTTGTTGGTATTGCTCTCCTTTGAAATTGTCAATTTCTTGGGTTTGTTTGCCGGCATGAGTAGCGGAGGAAAAAGGAAGTTTCAGCTTGCGCAGCAGCTGTTTGCGGCTTGTGTTTTTCATGTTTGTTGTCGTTAAATGAATTCTGTTGTTGTTTGAAAAAACAGCAGCCCAACAAAAAAAAAAGCAAAACCAAAACCAAAACCAAAACCAAAACCAAAAAAAAAAAAAAATAACAATAATAAGCGACCTTTGTACCAACTTCCCTTTAACCCAATTAATATGTGCGTATAATTATTCAAAAAAAAAAAAAAGAAACAAAAACGATCGACTCCAACAAAAAAAAAAAAAAAAGAAAAATTCAAAACAAAAAGAATGTACCGCACACTTTTCTTTTTTTTTTTTTTTTTCCTCCTTTCATTTTTTTCATCCATCCTCCTCCTTGTTTTCCTTCCTGTTATGAAGAAAAATACCGTATTAAACTTTGAAGAAAATTAACTAACTCTGCCATGAGAGGGAAAGAGAGAGAGAGAGAGAGCCATGTTTTTTTTTCGTTTGAAGTTCAAAGAAAAATGGTTCTGTCTTTTTTTTTTTTTAGTTGTTTTCTAGTTTTTAGATGCCGCTTCTTCATTTCTGACAGCTGCAATTGCATTGCTGCTTTTGTGAATTAAGGTAGGTGAGATGGATTTCCTTTACACGAACTTCTCTTTTCTTTTTTTTTTTTCCCCCGACAAGTAGTAGTAGAAAGTACGGGCCATTCACATCTGGGTTAATAAGTTGTTGTCGTTGTCGTTGTTGTTGTCTTGTCGTCGAGCGAGAGAGTACAACTACTCTCTCGGCCGATAGACATTTTCATTTTCATTTTCATTTTTCTCATAACCAACAACAAGAAATTTTCTTTAACAACACGGGGACGAGATGTGAATGGTCTTTTGGAGAATTGTGTCGGATTTTATTTTATTTTATTTTTTTTTTTTTTTTGCTGGCACACGAAAACTAATAAACGCACTGAAAGAAGGAAAACCGGAACCCGGAAGTTGCAACTCCGATGCTCTGGCTCTTCACTTCGACGAACAACAAAAGGCTGAAAAGAGAGAATATTATTATTTTCTTGATTTGCTTTGAGATTGTGGAGTTTTTGTGTCCAATTTTTCATTTCTTCTTTTCAATTTAACAAAAAATTAAAATAAAAAAACCTTAAAAAATTTAAAAAACAAAAAAGATCCCATCCCTCGGTACCAGTCGCGGAAAAAACGTTTATTTTCTCTTGGCAGTGCAAGTCTGGAGAGACGACCTGCAAAGGCTCTCTCTCTCTCTGGCATTCACCCATGAGGAGATTGTATACCTTTCTTAACTTTGTTTTGTATACCTTTCTTAACTTTATTTTATGTACCTTTCTTTATTTGTTTTGTGTACCATTCTTTACTTTGTTTTTTATACCTTTCTTAACTTTGTTTTGTGTACCATTCTTTACTTTGTTTTTTATACCTTTCTTAACTTTGTTTTGTGTACCATTCTTTACTTTGTTTTGTATACCTTTCTTTATTTGTTTTGTGTACCATTCTTTACTTTGTTTTGTATACCTTTCTTTACTTTGTTTTGGATACCTTTCTTTATTTGTTTCCGCGGGAGGGAAGGCACACGCTGCCGATCCCCCCGCTCCAATGTTGTTCTCGTTGATGTTGTGGATGTGATGGTCCAGTCTGCTGTCTTCCTTTTTTTTTTTTTTCCCCCTTCTCTTTTCTCTCACTCTCTCGCGGTGGCAAGTGCTCTGGTCTTTTGAGAGGCTGGGAAAAAGGAAAACCAGTTTTGCTGATTTTCACCCTTTTTTTTGTTTTTACTGCGAGAGAGACGGAACGAGAGATACAGAGAGAGAGAGAGAGAGAGAGAGAGAGAGAGAGAGAGAGAGAGAGAGAGAGAGAGAGAGAGAGACAATGCAAAGAAAACAAAACTGACCTTTTACGTATTGAGAGAGAGAGAGAGGAAAAGAAGAAAAACAATTTCACCCTGGTTTTGTTTGTGCTGCTCCTCGATCATAGGGATACTCTTGCGGCAGTTGCCGAGTATCCCGTAAAAACTACCACAACAAAAACAGCAACAACATTTACCAACTCGATTCTCACTTCCTGTTCCTTGGTGAGTTTTAGCAAAAGCTGACCAACTCGACTCACGCAGCAGCTGCAGTTCCTCGCCGAGACGGAACCAGCCTCAATGATCCGAGTTGAGCGCCCACTCAGTTGGTCATCGGAGTGTAGTTATCAGCGGATTTCCTGGTTTCTCGCACAGAGAGCTAGGTTTCCCAACATAGCAACGCTTGTGGCAAAACTTGTCGTGGGAGGCTACTCGGGATTGGAGGTTGGCAGGTAAATGGGGGAAGTGAATGAAGAGAGGAGGAGACGCACGAGAGAGAATGGCAATATGTATGCGAGTGAGCCAGCTGCTGCTGCTGTGATTTGATTGGTATTTTTGCTAAGCAGTGTTTTCTTGCTCTGTGAACTGTTTTTGATGTTCAGGACGTGTTCATATTACTGAGGAAGGAGCCACCATCTGAGATCATGATCATGATGATGATGATGATAGTAGTGGTGGTGGTGGTGGTGTGCGGTTAAATCTCTAATTTTGGTAAATGAAATTCAATCTTTTGCAGCAATATACTTATCGTCTCTCTCTCTCTGACATTTTCGATTTAGAAAAAGTAAAATCCTGTGATCAGTACTGCTTTCATTCGTCATTCATGTGGGTTGTTGTTGTTGTCTTGTCTTTTTTCTTCTTTTTTTTTCGTGCCTGCCGTCGTTGTCGTTGTCGTTGTCGTTGTGATGACGGCCTCACGGCAGTTACAAGTCTTCAGGAGTGGGGGGTTGTGTGATTCCTTCTTCACGCAGGAGTCACGCCCCCCTGGTGAGAAATAATAATAATAATACTAATAAATTATAATAAGAATAATAATGATAATATTGTACTTTTGTATAGGTACTGTATTGTAATAACGCGATTGTTTTGCAATGTAATCAGTTCACTTTCACATTTCAATTGAATTCCCCAAATGACCTTCCCGGCGCAACATTTCTTTATTTTCTTTTTTTTAAATAATTTTTATAAACACTTTCTTTTCATTGATTTCGTACCTTTCTTTTAAAGTCTAGCGAATGGTATTCCTTCCGTGTGGTGATTCCCCTGAACGCACAAACAAATACGCCTTGCGTGTCGGGGTCGGGGGGGGGGGAAAGGTTTTGCCGCTGACTTTAGGTTATTAATTTGTTGTTTGTTCTGTTCGTTTGTTTGCAATCATTCTTTCTTCTTTTTGTTATCAGGAAGGACATGTCACAAGTGATGTGGTGGAGAGGAAGTGGGGGGGGGGGGAGAGTAAGTTAAGTGGAAAATGGTACCACTTGCCGTGTGATGGAAGGAGGGATCGTTGAGAGGGCTTTGCGGTGATGGTGACATGAGAGGGTGTTTGCTTTTGTAACTTTGTTTTTTGTATATTTGTCATTTTTCGTAAACAGGAGCTGAACTTATGATGAGGTTAGAAGCTTCATTAAACCTCCTGGTGTGTGTGTATGCATGTATGTGTTGTGTATTGTTTGTTGAAACTCTGACGAGTTCTTATCACCCTTTGTGTGTGTGTTCATATGTGTGGTTAGAGTGCTCGTGTGTCTGTGTCAGATGTTTCTGTGAAACTATTTCTTTTGCCTTCCTTGATTTTACTGAACTTGTTCTTCGTGTTGTGATTTGTGGTGAAGTTGTGTTGTGTTTTGATTTGTAGCTACTAATTCTGATTTCGTACAAAAGGCGATTATCTGTTTTAATTTCTCTTTTACTCATCCACACGTTGCATTTAAAGGCTAGAAAATCCTGGAGAAGAACCAACGTAGAGATGAACAAGGAGGAGTTTTATTGAAAAAAGCGTGACGAAAGTTTGAACAGAACTATTCAAAGAAGTTAATGATAGCCGACGGAAATGATAAAGAAGACAGAAAAAAAATGCTAACGAACCCCCCTCATTGGATTCGAAGATTTGCGAGCCACGAAGTGAAGAGAATAATAAAATGCAGGCAATCATAGTAGCACGCAGCGGCTCTTAAAATTAAGAGATAACGGAAGAAAAAGCGGTTGAAAGATTGCCCCTGGTTCTGTACGAAGATGCTTCACCCTTATGAAAAGAAAATAGACTTTAACGCAAGTATTCATAAGAAGTTACTGCCATCCGGCTTACCGACCAAAACATCCTTTGGCCTCAGAAGGACGTTAGGATCGAAAGTATTTAACACGAACACGATCGAACTAGAACAGGCACTTCCACTAAAGAAGAGAATTGTAATACCAAACATGTTGCAGGACATTGTTCTTCTTTGAAATGTAGCACTCAATTGAGGGAAGTGTTAAAGTTATGAATACTTTACCGTATTCACTGTTCACAACATGAGATGACACAAGAACTTCATGAAGCAGCTGATGGATTTACCGACCAGATATGTCAGGCGCATCTAAAAGTGAAAGAGAAGATAACGCCAAAACCTTAAATAGATGGCTGAAATTAGAACTCTCGGCACAATTAAAACCTACCTAACGACAACTTTGGCAAAATGTGAAAGATCTAAAGGAACTAAAAAAAGATGTTGTGTTCCTCCCTGTAGACAAAACGAGACATGACTGTGCGGTTATGTGTAAAGCTTCCTACTGTAAACTATTGAAAAATGAAATGGAAGGGAATCACCTTTTATATCTGCCATGTCTTTTGTGGTCTGAAAAGAAAAATAGGATAGGTAAGTTAAATTTTGGTACATGAATTAAAAACTATATGAAACTTGCTATAACGTAGGGGTGGTTACCGAGTAATGGCGGGAAGCCACGACCCGGCTGCCAGTTTAAAAAGTGCGTTGACGCGGAGTGTAAATATGGATTCGAAATCTTATAAAAGGGCGGAAAATAGAATTGGTAGTGCGGAAAAGTTACATAGTGCTTATTATAAAAGAAAATGATATGCGTAAGACATTATCATCTTGAAGTCGATAAGATTGCTTCAGTCAGTGTCGTGTAAACGTGCAACTGGATTACTTAAATACTATCTTGAGATGAACTGCGGAATATAGAACGGGAAACAAAAAGTAGACGATGGCTGATTTGGATTCCCTCGAGTACACTAGGATTACGAAAAAGTAGAGAACATACTAAAGAACGGATTAACTAAAACAAATAAGGAACTCAAATTTCCAAAAATCACTGGCGCAGTGCCGTACGTACTTATATGGGATTGTTAAACTACATAACATCCGCCTTAGATGGGTTGCGGTACTATGAAACTTTGAATGAGGAAACCAAAGCTTCGAACAAAGAAACTGATGAAGCGAAAAACAGACACCAGAAGTAGAGTTTTTCGATCCAATTTAATAGCACACGCTCAACGGGAACTTGCTGGAATTACTAAGTGGACTACAAAGATAACTCCCTAGCTAGTAATGTGGTGTTTCTTGGTGCACGGATAAGGGTCGAAGAAGACATTGCAGGGGAAGAAGTGAAAGTTAGAAAGAGATTTATTCGTCCCATCAAGAACTCGCGAAACTCACCAACATTGCATTTTTTTACACAATGAGAGTTTGAGAATTTGGTTTGGCAGTCGAAAGCAACTAACATCATCACCTCAGTAGTTCAAAAATAGCCTCTCCCGATCACTACAATCAATTCAAAGAAGGTTTATACAAAAAAAACCGTTAGGTACAACAAAGGCATCATTGTTGACTTTATACTGGGAGATGATGTCACTGTTTCCGATATACTAAATGATCCCCTTAGGGCAGTGCGTTTGATCAGGAATTTCGAGAATGCTTCCGATGGATCCAATGTTCGTTTCTTTTTCGTCTCGATCCCCACATCACTTGCTGTAACTATTCATGAGCTAAAAAAGGAAGGTCTAAATTGGACTATTGTAAGCGAGACTGTGCCACCAGAAGGTGACCGCAGAGACAAGGTGTGATGTGGGTAGATAAATTGATTCGATCCAGCAGTCTTTTCGTACTCCAAGGAATAATTCATGAGAGTATCTACTACTTTTTCGACTGCCATATTATCTATATCTTCTACGGTTTTGCCACCAATTCTCAATTCTCGTCTAGAGAACATGGTTTTGGCATCTGACGATAGAGTAACGTGATCAGTGTTGATTAGGTCTGCATAGCCATATGCAGCATTGTTCTTTACAATCTTAAATGACATCCTAACCTTTGCCAAATGCAGTATGAGAACTGACCCCCTGTCATGTGATCTAATAAATTTACGCTCAGCAGAGTTGATGCCACTCGGAGTGAATGTGTTTGATACTCTGGATCCATGCTGTGAATCATGTAACGTTTGGTATCGATACCCCTCCATTGTATCTTCCATTACATCCTTCAAGCCTCGCTCGTGAAATTCAAATGCGTTTTGAAGTGTTGTCATAGTTTCGTAGTATATATTGTATTGTGCCAAAGAATAATTCGTTTAATAATTCAGATTCTCACAAGACCACTACCGACCTTGAGGTTTAAATTGCTAAGAATGGTCGATATATCAGGGCCAGAAGCTTCGATTCCCAGATCGTTTAACCATATCCCACGAATCGAATTGGATGTTAGTTTTATAGTAGATGTTAGCTTTATACTACTAAGGTAGTATTAAGTGCTAGTGAGTATATGTTGTTATCGTTTACAGCACTTCAGAACTTGTAAGGACTATTATCTGGGAATGCCATTGCGTATGGGGCCGTGATCAGAATCTGAATCGATTGAGTCGCAAATACCGGAGCAATTGTGATCTGGGTTGGTAGCAGATTATTGAGTTCACCGATTGTTCAGTTGCCATCTTTTATAACAACAATGTGATTGGATGCACCATCATTATAATGGAAGACATTGTTGCCTTGGTTCACCGATATATTTGTCCAGGAATAGTACATTGATGCATTGATTAGGGTGAGATCGTATTCTTTTTCAGGATCGGTGGTTGGATGTCAGAATAGAAGTCTGTGAGGGTTGAACTAACTTGGATCTAGGAAGCACACGAACAGGAAGAAAAAGACACAGTAGCTCCTGTACCCCTTTTGTTTTAAACAAATAGACATTTAGACCCATCCCAAATCACCATACAGAGCTGTTAAACACTTAGAATGAAACATGATTAAATAAAGACCGTTTGCAATGCTGGTTATTCAGCCTTTAGATTTTTACAACTGTCTACTCCTAGTTGTTTGAAGAGATTACAACAACCCTTTTTCTTTTTTCTTTTTTGCTTTTTGATAAATAACATGAGGACAAGACAATGCGAAGTATTTTCATTTTTCCAAGCACACGGTAGAGATAATAGATGTTGGAACTTGTCAAGTGGATGAAGTTAGTTGGATCGAGTGTGTGTTTGGTCTTAGGATTGGGACACCGGCACCACCACCACCACGGGAGTTAAAGAACATGCAAACCTGCAAACCTGCACAAGAGATACCCCTCCAGGCTCGCTTTGCTCAAACCCGCAAACCCGCAAACCCGCAAACCCGCAAACCCGCAAACCCGCAAACCCGCAAACCCGCAAACCCGCAAACCCGCAAACCCGCAAACCCGCAGACCCGCAAACCTTTCCTTGGGAACCTTGCAAATGGCAGTTTTAAATTACGTAATATCATCCTTTGTCTTTTCTGCTCTAGTGTGCAACGAAGTTTGAGTTCTCATCTTCGATCATTTTTCCTCAATTTAGACGAGTCCGATCATGGGCAAAAAGTGTTGCGCCGACCTGGCTGCAGACACTGTCTCTAGATAAGGCATTTTACATTTAACAATTGTTTCAGATGTGCAAATTCCGTGTGTTATAAAACAAGCTTGCATTATTACAAGTTATCCTTGGGAACGTGTCCCTCAATATATCAGAAAATTATTCATCGTTTAACTTTTCCATTTTGTCATTCTTTACGCTTTATCACAGGGTTTTTTCATACTTGTACATTTAAGTTTGAAATCCCACCCACCCACCCCCTGTGACGGCGCGCGCCCGGCCGAGCCTCACCACGAGGACACGGTCAGGCGGCGCCACGCTACCCCGTTGTGAATGTTTGGAAATCTTGCTCTGTTAGTACTTGTGGCTTAACCCTTTCTTTCGCTCTGTCTACAGGAAAATTAGTTCAACCAATGGTACAATTCACTTTGTACAATGTTCTTGCTTTATTCATTTCTATCCCTTGTTTCTGCTTTATTTCATTTCACCCCAGTACAATTAACAACGTAAATGCCGCACGGTTCCCCGCAAACCCGCAAACCCGCACTAGAGATACCCCTTCCAGGCTCGCGTTGCTCGCACACAACTTTTTCTTTTTAAGCTTTCTGAACAAACATTATTTTTACAACCAAGTCACGTCTGTTTTTATTCCCTGGCTAGGTACCCGTCCAGGGTACAAATTTGAACTTAACTTTACGCTCGCGTTAAGTTAAGTCCAATTTTGTACCCTTTTCCTTGCTACTTTCTTCTTACTAATTTTTCTGGTTGAAAAACACAAAAAATGTGCCTGGGAATTGAACCCTTGCCACGGCTACCGAAGAGATTTAAGGTATCCACTCGGCTGTGCAGCCCTGGGATTTTCTTTTTTTTTTTTATTTATTTATTTATGTGTTCTTAGCCTCTTTATGGAAATCCTTCCATTTTCCCTTCCCTCCAGTCTTAACGTAGGAGAGTCTACCAGGTGCCTACCCTGGACGCCCTTCGGGCGCGGGATTTGAACTAATTGCGTGTATGGGTGTGATGGGTTATTGCAGTGGCAGGGGGTCGAACCAGCGATCACCCAGCCCCAGGGCGAGGGTTATACTACTACCCCTGGGATATCGCAACTTTTTATTATTATTACTTTTCTGCAATTTTTATTTATAAATAAGTTTTCGATAAGGTGGGAAGTAACGGACTGGGAGCTTTTGGCTCCTGCCCTATTCCTCCTGATGTAAACATTCTTTTTTTTTTTTTTTTTTCTTTTTAACAGGCCCAAAGGGCGACAATGAAAGATGCTGACCAAGGAATAATATTCAAATGAATTTTCGTTTCAAAGAAACGAACAGGATTAAGGGAGAGGCAGAAAAAAAAAAAAAAAATAATATGAAGAGGAAATAATCAAACATGAAAAAAAAAAAAAAAATAAAAATAAATAAACGTTATATATAAGCAATTTCTTTTTTCTTTCGCAATTTTTTATTTATTTATTACTTTCCTGTCCCAACGGGACGACAAATGAAAAATGTCCTCCCTTAGCTGAAAATGCACACTGCACCCTGTTTTATCAAGTCCTTTGTTTTTGTTTTTCTGAAAGATATCTGTAGTTGTTGTTATATTAATATGCTAGCACGAAAACGACGGCTAGGTTTATGATGATTGGATATGTGGCTTAGGTTATCTGTTTGTTACATTTGGAAGTATTTTACAACAGGTTTATCGAACCTGTATCTGTATCAATGTGTGCGACCCTGGGATGGGAATATAGGAATTTAGTTATATTAATAAGGTTATCGTTCATTATTCCCAATGAAATAGAAATGTGGGAAGAACTATGGGATGGCAGAACGCAGCCCCCCCCCCAACCCCCCCCAAGGGGGGGGAGCCACTAATAAAGGCCAACTTCCTGAAAAAGAATCAAGAAAAAACAAAAATGCCCTCACCCAAGGTCGAACTGGACGGTTTACAGCCATTTTGGGGTTTGTAAAGAATGGTTAGTTCGAAAGAAAGATTTTTTCTGAAGAATTTTTTTTTAACTACCTACTAAATTGGCAACCATACACTTAAATTTCAAAACCATACTAAAAAAGAAACTTCATCACATTTTATACTTTAAGAAAATGGTTACCCATCTTTTTTAGACCTGCTCGGGCACAAAAATCCTTAGGCAAAAATAAATCTTACTTACTTCCTACTGAAGAAAATTGGCAGCTTAAATTTGTTTGCAGGAAAAAAGTAAGCAGCCAAAATTTGCTTGCGGGAAGAGAATCAGCAGCCAGAATTTGCTTGCGGGAAGAAAATAAGCAGCTAAAATTTGCTTGCGGGAAGAAAATTAGCAGCCAAAATTTGCTTGCGAAGAGAATCAGCAGCCAAAATTTGCTTGCGGGAAGAAAATAAGCAGCTAAAATTTGCTTGCGGGAAGAAAATAAGCAGCCAAAATTTGCTTGCGGGAAGAAAATAAGCAGCTAAAATTTGCTTGCGGGAAGAAAATAAGCAGCCAAAATTTGCTTGCGGGAAGAGAATCAGCAGCCAGAATTTGCTTGCGGGAAGAAAATAAGCAGCTAAAATTTGCTTGCGAAGAGAATCAGCAGCCAAAATTTGCTTGCGGGAAGAAAATAAGCAGCTAAAATTTGCTTGCGGGAAGAAAATAAGCAGCCAAAATTTGCTTGCGGGAAGAAAATAAGCAGCTAAAATTTGCTTGCGGGAAGAAAATTAGCAGCCAAAATTTGCTTGCGAAGAGAATCAGCAGCCAAAATTTGCTTGCGGGAAGAAAATAAGCAGCTAAAATTTGCTTGCGGGAAGAAAATAAGCAGCCAAAATTTGCTTGCGGGAAGAAAATAAGCAGCTAAAATCTGCCTTCAAGAAAAAAATAAGCAGCCAAAATTTGCTTGCGGGAAGAGAATCAGCAGCCAGAATTTGCTTGCGGGAAGAAAATAAGCAGCTAAAATTTGCTTGCGGGAAGAAAATTAGCAGCCAAAATTTGCTTGCGAAGAGAATCAGCAGCCAAAATTTGCTTGCGGGAAGAAAATAAGCAGCTAAAATTTGCTTGCGGGAAGAAAATAAGCAGCCAAAATTTGCTTGCGGGAAGAAAATAAGCAGCTAAAATTTGCTTGCGGGAAGAAAATAAGCAGCCAAAATTTGCTTGCGGGAAGAGAATCAGCAGCCAAAATTTGCTTGCGGGAAGAAAATAAGCAGCCAAAATTTGCTTGCGGGAAGAAAATAAGCAGCCAAAATTTGCTTGCGGGAAGAAAATAAGCAGCCAAAATTTGCTTGCGGGAAGAGAATCAGCAGCCAAAATTTGCTTGCGGGAAGAAAATAAGCAGCTAAAATTTGCTTGCGAAGAGAATCAGCAGCCAAAATTTGCTTGCGGGAAGAAAATAAGCAGCTAAAATTTGCTTGCGGGAAGAAAATAAGCAGCCAAAATTTGCTTGCGGGAAGAAAATAAGCAGCTAAAATTTGCTTGCGGGAAGAAAATTAGCAGCCAAAATTTGCTTGCGAAGAGAATCAGCAGCCAAAATTTGCTTGCGGGAAGAAAATAAGCAGCTAAAATTTGCTTGCGGGAAGAAAATAAGCAGCCAAAATTTGCTTGCGGGAAGAAAATAAGCAGCTAAAATCTGCCTTCAAGAAAAAAATAAGCAGCCAAAATTTGCTTGCGGGAAGAGAATCAGCAGCCAGAATTTGCTTGCGGGAAGAAAATAAGCAGCTAAAATTTGCTTGCGGGAAGAAAATTAGCAGCCAAAATTTGCTTGCGAAGAGAATCAGCAGCCAAAATTTGCTTGCGGGAAGAAAATAAGCAGCTAAAATTTGCTTGCGGGAAGAAAATAAGCAGCCAAAATTTGCTTGCGGGAAGAAAATAAGCAGCTAAAATTTGCTTGCGGGAAGAAAATAAGCAGCCAAAATTTGCTTGCGGGAAGAGAATCAGCAGCCAAAATTTGCTTGCGGGAAGAAAATAAGCAGCTAAAATTTGCTTGCGGGAAGAAAATAAGCAGCCAAAATTTGCTTGCGGGAAGAAAATAAGCAGCTAAAATTTGCTTGCGGGAAGAAAATAAGCAGCCAAAATTTGCTTGCGGGAAGAGAATCAGCAGCCAAAATTTGCTTGCGGGAAGAAAATAAGCAGCCAAAATTTGCTTGCGGGAAGAAAATAAGCAGCCAAAATTTGCTTGCGGGAAGAAAATAAGCAGCCAAAATTTGCTTGCGGGAAGAGAATCAGCAGCCAAAATTTGCTTGCGGGAAGAAAATAAGCAGCTAAAATTTGCTTGCGGGAAGAAAATAAGCAGCCAAAATTTGCTTGCGGGAAGAAAATAAGCAGCCAAAATTTGCTTGCGGGAAGAAAATAAGCAGCCAAAATTTGCTTGCGGGAAGAAAATAAGCAGCCAAAATTTGCTTGCGGGAAGAAAATAAGCAGCCAAAAATTGCTTGCGGGAAGAGAATCAGCAGCCAAAATTTGCTTGCGGGAAGAAAATAAGCAGCCAAAATTTGCTTGCGGGAAGAGAATCAGCAGCCAAAATTTGCTTGCGGGAAGAGAATCAGCAGCCAAAATTTGCTTGCGGGAAGAGAATCAGCAGCTAAAATTTGCTTGCGGGAAGAAAATAAGCAGCCAAAATTTGCTTGCGGGAAGAAAATAAGCAGCCAAAATTTGCTTGCGGGAAGAAAATAAGCAGCCAAAATTTGCTTGCGGGAAGAAAATAAGCAGCCAAAATTTGCTTGCGGGAAGAAAATAAGCAGCCAAAAATTGCTTGCGGGAAGAGAATCAGCAGCCAAAATTTGCTTGCGGGAAGAAAATAAGCAGCCAAAATTTGCTTGCGGGAAGAGAATCAGCAGCCAAAATTTGCTTGCGGGAAGAGAATCAGCAGCCAAAATTTGCTTGCGGGAAGAGAATCAGCAGCTAAAATTTGCTTGCGGGAAGAAGATAAGCAGCCAAAATTTGCTTGCGGGAAGAAAATAAGCAGCCAAAATTTGCTTGCGGGAAGAGAATCAGCAGCCAAAATTTGCTTGCGGGAAGAAAATAAGCAGCCAAAATTTGCTTGCGGGAAGAAAATAAGCAGCCAAAATTTGCTTGCGGGAAGAAAATAAGCAGCCAAAATTTGCTTGCGGGAAGAAAATAAGCAGCTAAAATTTGCTTGCGGGAAGAAAATAAGCAGCTAAGATTTGCTTGCGGGAAGAGAATCAGCAGCCAAAATTTGCTTGCGGGAAGAGAATCAGCAGCTAAAATTTGCTTGCAAGAAGAAAATTAGCAGCCAAAATTTGCTCAGGGGTGCTACATAAGCATTGGTTGCAGAAAAGTGGCAAAAATGAAAGGAATTATTTATTAAAACCCAAATTGTCTAAGCCATAACAAAAAGACAGCTTGGCACCAAAACTCTAAAACCTATTCTCCTCAGGGGATTTGTGAAGCCTTTTCGAGATCGGTAGGCCAAGGGATAACCATAAAAAAGGTGTAACCATGATTTCTTGGAGGTGAGTGGCACAAAAAGCAGTAAAAAAAAAAAAAAAATATCCCGTGACAAAGGCAAATAACTGCAAAAGCAGCAATTCTCTTTCCGCAAACGCCCCCCCGTGGGTCATCAGGTCATTTGGTAGTGCCAACCTGCAACAGGTTAACATGCAACACTCTACCCTACTCTACCCCACTCCACCCTACTTTCTTCCCGCAATGCGTGACACCATTCAACACTTACGTAGCACTTAGCACCAGGCCTGCTTGCGGGGAGAAACAGAAGCCTCATTCCCAGTACGGAAGTAGCTAGGCCTGGCGCTTACATAGCACTTCTGGGCGACCTAATATTATTCCTGTAATGCGTGGCACTATTACGTAGCACTCAGCACCAGGCCTGCTAGCAGGAAGAAACAGAAGCCTCATTCCGAGTACGGAAGTAGCTAGGCCTGGCCAGCTTACAGTGCTGCGTAAGTTTTGACTGGCAAACAACTGCAAAACCTTTTTCTCCACACAGAAATTTGTAAAGACTTTTTGGGGCCGATAGGTCGAGAGATAACCATAAAAAAAGATTTACTCATGTTTTTTTGGAGGTGAGTGGCGCAAAAAGTGGTAAAAAAAAAAAAAAAATTCAGTGACAAAGGCAAATTTCCTTCTGCAAACGCCCGCCGTGGATCATCAGACTGTCATTTGGTAGCGCCGACTTGCCACAGGTCAATATGCAACGCTACTTTTCTTTCTGTAATGCGTGGCACCAGTCAACACTTATGTTGCACTTAGAACCAGACCTTCTTGCGGGAATGCAAAGAAGAATTAGTGTGTAATTAGGTGAGGCCTGGCCTGGGTACCTGGCCCAGGACTTGGTGGATTTCCTCAGAACCCAAAATATCCCCAATGCTGACAATTATATAGGAGAAACCCGCAAACCCTTACCACTTGGGAACCTTGCAAATGGCAGTGTTTAATTTATCTAATATCATTTTCTCTTGTTTTCATTTCATTATTTATTGCTAGTGTCAAAAGAAGTTTGAGTTCTCAACTTCAATTGTTTTTTCTGTTTTCCGAAGGGTCCGCTCATTGACAATAAGTTTGCTGCACCGACTTGGTTGCAGAAGCTGATCGTTAGACAAGCAGTCTTTCTTCAAAAGGGGACTTCCCCTAGACTATTTTTGTGATTCCGAGTGCATTCAAGCTGTTCCTGTTAAAACGGCTTTCTTAGGCTTTTCAAGTCCAGAAAAGAAATCAGATTACTTTTAAGATTTATTTTTCCTACAATATCATTCTTTTAGCTTTATCACAGGGTTTTTCAGACTTTTACGTTAAAGTTTTGAAATGTCGTACGAGTTCAGCATGCCGACAAGTCTGGACAGCTTGTGGCAGCAGACCGGGTTACCCTGCCCTAAAAAGGGAAATGTAGACTTAAGAACACGGAAGGAGAGCGCACTTCGTGCGTGTGGGATGGCAACCGCCGAAGGGGCGTTTTGGTGGTAATTGTCCTTCCATGCTTTGCACCTGTCGAAATAATAAAACTTAAAAACTACACACGCACCAATAACAAGCGATTACACTAGAACGCGCGATTGCAAGAACACCCTGGTTCAAGGTGGCTCGCTGCGGCGGGGTAACTGAAGTCCGTTTTCGTTGGACTCAGCTCCACCACGGGGTGGAGGGGTGAGGAGGGTGGGCTTCGAAAACGTGAGTGTGAGAGAAAGAAGTGATCGAGCTGTATAAAGAATTTCTTTTTGAAAAAATAGAAGGCTAAAGAATATATAAAAATGTCTGCTGTTTCGTTCATTTTTCCAACTTCGGAATCATACACTTTTCTGTCTGATTCCTTTGATTATTTCTTTCCACTCAGCTCCACCACCCCTGCGCATGTTGAAAAAGTCCCCCAACGCTTGTTTAACCTTCCCCTTGGTCGAATGAGAAACAGTCTCCCTTGAAGGAATGTCAGCAGGATTGGGTGTAGGCCCGCAAACCCGCAAACCCGCAAACCCGCAAACCCGCAAACCCGCAAACCCGCAAACCCGCAAACCCGCAAACCCGCAAACCCGCAAACCCGCAAACCCGCAAACCCGCAAACCCGCAAACCCGCAAACCCGCAAACCCGCAAACCCGCAAACCTGCAAACCCGCAAACCCGCAAACCAACACTCAGACTGGGAACTGCACAAAAGGCAAGTGAAGTACGATATACTCTTATAATATTTTCCTTTTCATTGATCAATATTAAATGTTGTTTAAGTATTATTTCTGTTCTCTTTATTTCAGAATTATCATTTCACTGTTTCTCTTATCATTATTTCATTGTACTCATTTATTCAGGCTAGGAAGGGGTCTTAACGCAAAGCGTTTTAAGAAAATATGCCGGATCATTATTATGATTTTTCGGTGCCCGCTAGTATCGCCGGGAAGGCGAAGGCGATACTAGGGGAGGTGGGGCGCATGAAGGTGTCCCTGGAGGCAAGGAACCGCAGGTTCCAACAAGCGATGGGGCTGTCCGGTGGGGACAGCATTTGGATGCCCACCTGTCGGGAGGACAGCAATTCATCCCGCAGAGCTGACAACGACAAGTTGTTAGCTCTGTGTCTCGACATCCCGGTGGGGTTGGCGAGAACGCTGTCGGCACGGACTGTGTTCGTGCTGTTGACGGGCCTGGTCGAGGTCAACGCCGATGCGGTGAAGGAGAGGATGAGAAGGCTGGGGACGATGACGGGCTCGGCACCCTCGGTTCCGTCGCCGATGACGGGGGGGAGGTCGACCCTCATGGTGATGGAGGTGGACTCGATGGAACAGGTGCCACCGCCGGTTTTCGCGGAACCGGTTTCGGGAACGAACCCCAGTTTGGAGGGGTTGGCTCGCGCGGGAGGCATGGCCTACCGGGAGCTGAAGGGTCAGGCTGTGGCCCACCAATCGGAGCAGTTGGCTGCTCGCCAAGCACAACACACGACGGCCGGGGAGAACCTGGAAGTCACCGTGAGCCGGGTGGCCCAGGTGATCAACGAGCAAGCCCGGAGGCAGGTGAAGGCGGAAGAACACACCGCCATGGTTGAAGGTGCGGCCGAAGAGGCTTTCAACTCCGTAGCGGATAGGCAGGAAGAGCTCGGGGAGGCTGTGATGCAGATGGCGAAGGGAAAGGCCAGACAGGACGGCGTGCTGAAGACCGAGCAGCAGAAGCGGGAGGAGTTGCGGCAGCGACTCGAGCTGCAGCAAAACCTGCTGGACCAACAGAGGGAGGAGCAGGAATTACAGAAGCAGCAGCAACAAAAGCAAGAACTGCAGAGTCAATTGGCACAAGAACAGCAACAGAAGCAGATTCAACAACAGCAAGCTCAGCAACAACAGTTCCAAGAGGATCAACGGAAGTTGGAGGAGCAGTTAAGGCTTCGGGACGAGCTGCTGAAGCAACAACAAGTGCAACAACAGGAACAGCAACGCCAGCTGGACCAGCACAAGCTGGCGGAACAAGCGAAGAGCAACGAGCAGCAGCTTCAGCAGCAGCAGCTCCAGCAACAGCAGCTGCTGCAACAGGAGCAGAACAAGTTTCAGCAACAGGAACAACGGAGGTTGGAGGAGAGTCTGAACGCACAGCAACAGCAGATGACTCAACAACAGCAGGCGCTGCAGCAGCAGGCGCTACAGCAGCAGGGTCTGCTGCTTCAACAACGGCAAGCACCGCAAACCCGCAAACCCGCAAACCCGCAAACCCGCAAACCCGCAAACCCGCAAACCCGCAAACCCGCAAACCCGCAAACCCGCAAACCCGCAAACCCGCAAACCCGCAAACCCGCAAACCCGCAAACCCGCAAACCCGCAAACCCGCAAACCCGCAAACCCGCAAACCCGCAAACCCGCAAACCCGCAAACCCGCAAACCCGCAAACCCGCAAACCCGCAAACCCGCAAACCCGCAAACCCGCAAACCCGCAAACCCGCAAACCCGCAAACCCGCAAACCCGCAAACCCGCAAACC
Organism: Flectonema sp. DT1601; assembly: GCA_964019425.1. Taxonomy (NCBI): domain Eukaryota; phylum Euglenozoa; class Diplonemea; order Diplonemida; family Diplonemidae; genus Flectonema; species Flectonema sp. DT1601. Next base: position 5,189 of record OZ025823.1, on the reverse strand, counting down.
CGCAAACCCGCAAACCCGCAAACCCGCAAACCCGCAAACCCGCAAACCCGCAAACCCGCAAACCCGCAAACCCGCAAACCCGCAAACCCGCAAACCCGCAAACCCGCAAACCCGCAAACCCGCAAACCCGCAAACCCGCAAACCCGCAAACCCGCAAACCCGCAAACCCGCAAACCCGCAAACCCGCAAACCCGCAAACCCGCAAACCCGCAAACCCGCAAACCCGCAAACCCGCAAACCCGCAAACCCGCAAACCCGCAAACCCGCAAACCCGCAAACCCGCAAACCCGCAAACCCGCAAACCCGCAAACCCGCAAACCCGCAAACCCGCAAACCCGCAAACCCGCAAACCCGCAAACCCGCAAACCCGCAAACCCGCAAACCCGCAAACCCGCAAACCCGCAAACCCGCAAACCCGCAAACCCGCAAACCCGCAAACCCGCAAACCCGCAAACCCGCAAACCCGCAAACCCGCAAACCCGCAAACCCGCAAACCCGCAAACCCGCAAACCCGCAAACCCGCAAACCCGCAAACCCGCAAACCCGCAAACCCGCAAACCCGCAAACCCGCAAACCCGCAAACCCGCAAACCCGCAAACCCGCAAACCCGCAAACCCGCAAACCCGCAAACCCGCAAACCCGCAAACCCGCAAACCCGCAAACCCGCAAACCCGCAAACCCGCAAACCCGCAAACCCGCAAACCCGCAAACCCGCAAACCCGCAAACCCGCAAACCCGCAAACCCGCAAACCCGCAAACCCGCAAACCCGCAAACCCGCAAACCCGCAAACCCGCAAACCCGCAAACCCGCAAACCCGCAAACCCGCAAACCCGCAAACCCGCAAACCCGCAAACCCGCAAACCCGCAAACCCGCAAACCCGCAAACCCGCAAACCCGCAAACCCGCAAACCCGCAAACCCGCAAACCCGCAAACCCGCAAACCCGCAAACCCGCAAACCCGCAAACCCGCAAACCCGCAAACCCGCAAACCCGCAAACCCGCAAACCCGCAAACCCGCAAACCCGCAAACCCGCAAACCCGCAAACCCGCAAACCCGCAAACCCGCAAACCCGCAAACCCGCAAACCCGCAAACCCGCAAACCCGCAAACCCGCAAACCCGCAAACCCGCAAACCCGCAAACCCGCAAACCCGCAAACCCGCAAACCCGCAAACCCGCAAACCCGCAAACCCGCAAACCCGCAAACCCGCAAACCCGCAAACCCGCAAACCCGCAAACCCGCAAACCCGCAAACCCGCAAACCCGCAAACCCGCAAACCCGCAAACCCGCAAACCCGCAAACCCGCAAACCCGCAAACCCGCAAACCCGCAAACCCGCAAACCCGCAAACCCGCAAACCCGCAAACCCGCAAACCCGCAAACCCGCAAACCCGCAAACCCGCAAACCCGCAAACCCGCAAACCCGCAAACCCGCAAACCCGCAAACCCGCAAACCCGCAAACCCGCAAACCCGCAAACCCGCAAACCCGCAAACCCGCAAACCCGCAAACCCGCAAACCCGCAAACCCGCAAACCCGCAAACCCGCAAACCCGCAAACCCGCAAACCCGCAAACCCGCAAACCCGCAAACCCGCAAACCCGCAAACCCGCAAACCCGCAAACCCGCAAACCCGCAAACCCGCAAACCCGCAAACCCGCAAACCCGCAAACCCGCAAACCCGCAAACCCGCAAACCCGCAAACCCGCAAACCCGCAAACCCGCAAACCCGCAAACCCGCAAACCCGCAAACCCGCAAACCCGCAAACCCGCAAACCCGCAAACCCGCAAACCCGCAAACCCGCAAACCCGCAAACCCGCAAACCCGCAAACCCGCAAACCCGCAAACCCGCAAACCCGCAAACCCGCAAACCCGCAAACCCGCAAACCCGCAAACCCGCAAACCCGCAAACCCGCAAACCCGCAAACCCGCAAACCCGCAAACCCGCAAACCCGCAAACCCGCAAACCCGCAAACCCGCAAACCCGCAAACCCGCAAACCCGCAAACCCGCAAACCCGCAAACCCGCAAACCCGCAAACCCGCAAACCCGCAAACCCGCAAACCCGCAAACCCGCAAACCCGCAAACCCGCAAACCCGCAAACCCGCAAACCCGCAAACCCGCAAACCCGCAAACCCGCAAACCCGCAAACCCGCAAACCCGCAAACCCGCAAACCCGCAAACCCGCAAACCCGCAAACCCGCAAACCCGCAAACCCGCAAACCCGCAAACCCGCAAACCCGCAAACCCGCAAACCCGCAAACCCGCAAACCCGCAAACCCGCAAACCCGCAAACCCGCAAACCCGCAAACCCGCAAACCCGCAAACCCGCAAACCCGCAAACCCGCAAACCCGCAAACCCGCAAACCCGCAAACCCGCAAACCCGCAAACCCGCAAACCCGCAAACCCGCAAACCCGCAAACCCGCAAACCCGCAAACCCGCAAACCCGCAAACCCGCAAACCCGCAAACCCGCAAACCCGCAAACCCGCAAACCCGCAAACCCGCAAACCCGCAAACCCGCAAACCCGCAAACCCGCAAACCCGCAAACCCGCAAACCCGCAAACCCGCAAACCCGCAAACCCGCAAACCCGCAAACCCGCAAACCCGCAAACCCGCAAACCCGCAAACCCGCAAACCCGCAAACCCGCAAACCCGCAAACCCGCAAACCCGCAAACCCGCAAACCCGCAAACCCGCAAACCCGCAAACCCGCAAACCCGCAAACCCGCAAACCCGCAAACCCGCAAACCCGCAAACCCGCAAACCCGCAAACCCGCAAACCCGCAAACCCGCAAACCCGCAAACCCGCAAACCCGCAAACCCGCAAACCCGCAAACCCGCAAACCCGCAAACCCGCAAACCCGCAAACCCGCAAACCCGCAAACCCGCAAACCCGCAAACCCGCAAACCCGCAAACCCGCAAACCCGCAAACCCGCAAACCCGCAAACCCGCAAACCCGCAAACCCGCAAACCCGCAAACCCGCAAACCCGCAAACCCGCAAACCCGCAAACCCGCAAACCCGCAAACCCGCAAACCCGCAAACCCGCAAACCCGCAAACCCGCAAACCCGCAAACCCGCAAACCCGCAAACCCGCAAACCCGCAAACCCGCAAACCCGCAAACCCGCAAACCCGCAAACCCGCAAACCCGCAAACCCGCAAACCCGCAAACCCGCAAACCCGCAAACCCGCAAACCCGCAAACCCGCAAACCCGCAAACCCGCAAACCCGCAAACCCGCAAACCCGCAAACCCGCAAACCCGCAAACCCGCAAACCCGCAAACCCGCAAACCCGCAAACCCGCAAACCCGCAAACCCGCAAACCCGCAAACCCGCAAACCCGCAAACCCGCAAACCCGCAAACCCGCAAACCCGCAAACCCGCAAACCCGCAAACCCGCAAACCCGCAAACCCGCAAACCCGCAAACCCGCAAACCCGCAAACCCGCAAACCCGCAAACCCGCAAACCCGCAAACCCGCAAACCCGCAAACCCGCAAACCCGCAAACCCGCAAACCCGCAAACCCGCAAACCCGCAAACCCGCAAACCCGCAAACCCGCAAACCCGCAAACCCGCAAACCCGCAAACCCGCAAACCCGCAAACCCGCAAACCCGCAAACCCGCAAACCCGCAAACCCGCAAACCCGCAAACCCGCAAACCCGCAAACCCGCAAACCCGCAAACCCGCAAACCCGCAAACCCGCAAACCCGCAAACCCGCAAACCCGCAAACCCGCAAACCCGCAAACCCGCAAACCCGCAAACCCGCAAACCCGCAAACCCGCAAACCCGCAAACCCGCAAACCCGCAAACCCGCAAACCCGCAAACCCGCAAACCCGCAAACCCGCAAACCCGCAAACCCGCAAACCCGCAAACCCGCAAACCCGCAAACCCGCAAACCCGCAAACCCGCAAACCCGCAAACCCGCAAACCCGCAAACCCGCAAACCCGCAAACCCGCAAACCCGCAAACCCGCAAACCCGCAAACCCGCAAACCCGCAAACCCGCAAACCCGCAAACCCGCAAACCCGCAAACCCGCAAACCCGCAAACCCGCAAACCCGCAAACCCGCAAACCCGCAAACCCGCAAACCCGCAAACCCGCAAACCCGCAAACCCGCAAACCCGCAAACCCGCAAACCCGCAAACCCGCAAACCCGCAAACCCGCAAACCCGCAAACCCGCAAACCCGCAAACCCGCAAACCCGCAAACCCGCAAACCCGCAAACCCGCAAACCCGCAAACCCGCAAACCCGCAAACCCGCAAACCCGCAAACCCGCAAACCCGCAAACCCGCAAACCCGCAAACCCGCAAACCCGCAAACCCGCAAACCCGCAAACCCGCAAACCCGCAAACCCGCAAACCCGCAAACCCGCAAACCCGCAAACCCGCAAACCCGCAAACCCGCAAACCCGCAAACCCGCAAACCCGCAAACCCGCAAACCCGCAAACCCGCAAACCCGCAAACCCGCAAACCCGCAAACCCGCAAACCCGCAAACCCGCAAACCCGCAAACCCGCAAACCCGCAAACCCGCAAACCCGCAAACCCGCAAACCCGCAAACCCGCAAACCCGCAAACCCGCAAACCCGCAAACCCGCAAACCCGCAAACCCGCAAACCCGCAAACCCGCAAACCCGCAAACCCGCAAACCCGCAAACCCGCAAACCCGCAAACCCGCAAACCCGCAAACCCGCAAACCCGCAAACCCGCAAACCCGCAAACCCGCAAACCCGCAAACCCGCAAACCCGCAAACCCGCAAACCCGCAAACCCGCAAACCCGCAAACCCGCAAACCCGCAAACCCGCAAACCCGCAAACCCGCAAACCCGCAAACCCGCAAACCCGCAAACCCGCAAACCCGCAAACCCGCAAACCCGCAAACCCGCAAACCCGCAAACCCGCAAACCCGCAAACCCGCAAACCCGCAAACCCGCAAACCCGCAAACCCGCAAACCCGCAAACCCGCAAACCCGCAAACCCGCAAACCCGCAAACCCGCAAACCCGCAAACCCGCAAACCCGCAAACCCGCAAACCCGCAAACCCGCAAACCCGCAAACCCGCAAACCCGCAAACCCGCAAACCCGCAAACCCGCAAACCCGCAAACCCGCAAACCCGCAAACCCGCAAACCCGCAAACCCGCAAACCCGCAAACCCGCAAACCCGCAAACCCGCAAACCCGCAA